>CAJNDS010000322.1:0-165423 GCA_905221605.1 Symbiodinium natans | reverse complement strand
TGTGTGTGTGTGTGGTGTGTGTGTGTGTGTGTGTGTATGTGAGGTGTGTGTGAGGTGTGTGTGAGGTGTGTGTGAGGTGTGTGTGAGGTGTGTGTGAGGTGTGTGTGAGGTGTGTGTGTGTGTGTGTGTGTGTGTGTGAGGTGTGTGTGAGGTGTGTGTGTGTGTGTGAGGTGTGTGTGAGGTGTGTGTGAGGTGTGGGGTGTGTGTGTGTGTTGTGGGCTGTAAGCCAAGGATGTTTAGGGTTGCCCAGACAAAGGCGTACCCCAACCCTCAACGCTCAACCCTAAACCCCAAACCCCAAACCCTAAACCCTAAACCCTAAACCCTTAACCCTAGCCCTAAACCCTAAACCCTAAACCCTAAACCCTAAACCCTAAACCCTAAACCCTAAACCCTAAACCCTAAACCCTAAACCCTAAACCCTAAGCCCTAAGCCCTAAGCCCTAGGCCCTAAACCCTAAACCCTAAACCCTAAACCAACACGCAGGAGCTGGCTTTCGGCGGCTGCAGTGCCTTTGGCGGTTTCGGCGATCGCTTCATCGAGCCTCTTGTCCAAATCACGGATCTCGGGAGTTAGGTTTGGGGTTCAGGGTTCAGGGTTCAGGGTTCAGGGTTCAGGGTTCAGGGTTTAGGGTTTAGGGTTTAGGGTTTAGGGTTTAGGGTTTAGGGTTTAGTGTTTAGGGGTTTAGGGTTTAGGGATGAGGGCTTTGCGGCTAAGACGGAAGCCCTGGGCCCCAAAAAAAGGCCTAAGCCCGAAACCCGAAACCCTAAACTTAAACCCTTACAGCCCTCAGCCCCCCTCAGCCCCCTTCAGCCCCCTTCAGCCCCCTTCAGCCCCCTTCAGCCCCCTTCAGCCCCCTTCAGCCCCCTTCAGCCCCCTTCAGCCCCCTTCAGCCCCCTTCAGCCCTAAGCGCTCAAAAGCCCAGGCTGGGGCAGTGGCGCCTGGCGGCCATAGACGAGACGCACCTGAGCATCTCGCACAAAGATGGGCGGACGCCACAGCGCCCGCGGCTGCAATGTGGGGAGGTTCGCTAAGCCCTAAGCCCTAAGCCCTAAGCCCTCAGCCCTAAGCCCTAGCCCTAAGCCCTAAGCCCTAAGCCCTAAGCCCTAAGCCCTAAGCCCTAAGCCCTCAGCCCTCAGCCCTCAGCCCTAAGCCCTAAGCCTTAAGCCCTAAGCCCTAGAGCCTTAAACGAAGCCCTCCTCAAGCCTGAAGGGCTCCAGGAGCTTTAAGCCCTCGAGATGACATGGGCTCTTGCTGAGATGTTCCGGGCATAAGTTAAGGATCCATACATGCACTCACCAGGGTTTAGGGTTTAGGGTTCAGGGTTTAAGGTTGATGAGCTAGGATTCAAGTATAGGGTATGGGGGTAAGGATGTCCCAAGTTTTTGTGGAGTTTACTGTGCAGGATAGTAAACCCTACTTCTTATAAGGCACCTGGAAAAGTTCAGCCTGCGACGGTTGGAAAAACTTGCTGTGGAAAGGGGCGATCTGTCTAAGGGTTTAGGGTTTAGGGTTTAGGGTTTAGGGTTTAGGGTTCCGCTTAGGGTTTGGTTTTGGTGATTTTGCATCTCGCACCGCGATTGTTTTCACGATTCTCGTGGCGAGTTCTAGCTTCAGCCTTTGAGCACCAGCAGTCTTCACCTGGACCTCCACGTCGTAGATGGGATTCGCGCACCCTGAGCCCTAATAAGGGTTTCGGGTCTAGGCTCTAGGGTTTAGGGTTTGGCGTGTGTAGGGTTTGGGGTTTGGGGGCCCCAAAGAAGCACTCTCCGCTCTGGGAGAAGAAAAGCACCAGCGAGGATCTACCGATCGGATGGCGTCATGATCCCCGGGCGCCACGACTACTCGGCCTGGCATCGGCCGAGGCCCAGAGGCATGAGGAGGGTTTGGGGTTCAGAGGCTTGGGGTTTAGGAGCATGGTTTTGGGCTCTTTTTTTTGCACGTATAGGTATATCTCAGCCCTCATATTTGGTTCAGAGTTTAGGTTTTAGGGTTTAGGGTTAGACGTCATGTTTGGTTTCGTGCCAGGACCAGTGGCAAGTTTAGCGTGAGGGAAGCCCCTGAGCCCTCCACCTGAAACCCTCGACCAGCCTGTAGCATGCTCCAGCCTTCACCCCAACAAGAACAAGTGGGCTTTAGGCTTTAGCTTAGGGTTTATAGGGTTTAGAGGGTTTAGGGCTTGGGGTGTTTGTTATCCATGATTGTTGTTGGTATTCTTATTTTAAGGGGCTGCGCCCAGGGGCGGGCAACGCCCCGAGGAGGCAGAGGCATGCAAGCGTGGGCGCGCGGGCGCGGCGCCAGACAAGCTGCACGAGCCGGAAAAAAGTCTCACAAGCCTCCTCCGACAGGCATCATTGGCTCGTTCCTCGCCCTGTAAGCCCTCCGGGCCCTCCCCAAGGGGCATGAAAGTCCCACAAGAACGCTGCGCCTGCCGAGCGGGATTTGGAGCCCCTCTTCCCGAAATAGCGACGCCGCTGATGCTCATGATGCTCGCTGGGGCCCCTTTTTCAGGTCGCAAAAAAAACTCAACATCTTCGGCATGGGCGGCGTATCCTGCGTTGGAATGCTTTTGAAGGTGCTCTCGCGTCCCCGCCCCGATCCGGCCCGGTCCGAAAGCAAGGGCTTCCGCCCTGGCGGGCACACAGGGGGCATGCACTGGAGGCCCCTAAAACACTTCGTTTCAAGGGGGGTCCTTAAAACACCTCATTTCGTACAGGGCCCTCAAAACCTGGCGCCCTTCTTTGAACACTGCATGACTTCTGAAACACTGCATGATGGGATGAGAGGGGGGGGGTGCAGATGAGGCGGTGGGGGCGGTGCATGAGGGTGGTGATGCAGGGCGATGACTGGATGACCGAGAATGGGTCTTCACTAACCTCCCCCGCTCCAGCGGGGGGTCGGCGGATTCTTGCTGTTTACTGGTGGTTTTGGGAGGGGGTTCTTATAAGGATCTTGGGTTGTTGCTATTCGTATTCTTGTTATTTACTATTGTGTTTGTATAAGACCCAAAACCCAAAACCCAAAACCCAAAACCCAAAACCCAAAACCCAAAACCCAAAACCCAAAACCCAACACCCAACACCCCAAACCCTAAACCCTAAACCCTAAACCCTAAACCCTAAACCCTAAACCCTAAACCCTAAACCCTAAACCCTAAACCCTAAACCCTAAACCCTAAACCCTAAACCCTAAACCCTAAACCCTAAACCCTTAAAACCTAACCCAACACCCACACCCTAAACCCTAAAACCCTAAACCCTAAACCCTAAACCCTAACCCTAAACCCTAAACCTAAACCCTAAACCCTAAAACCCTAAACCCTCAACCCTCAACCCTCAACCCTCAACCCTCAACCCTAAACCCTAAACCCTAAACCCTAAACCCTAAACCCTAAACCCTAAACCCTAAACCCTAACTCAGGGCCTAGGCCGCCCCCCCCTACGTTGGAGGCCGGTCGGTAGCGTTCGGCTCGGGGCAGTACTTATTATATTATAGTGAGTACCCTAAACGCGCAGGTGGCACCCTGCCTCCCTAAGCCCTGGCCCCTGACCCCCCTTACCCCGCTTGCCCTGAACCGCTGCTGACCTCCCTGCTTTGCTGCCCCTCTGGCCCCCCCCCCCCCCCCCCCCCCCCCCCCCCCCCCCCCCCCCCCCCCCCCCCCCCTCCTCTCCCCTAAATCCTAAACCCTAGACCCTAAACCTTAAACCCTTAACCCGAAACCCTTGGCCAGAAGCCGACAAGCCAAGGAAAGGGTTCCCCTCTGGGATCGTCTTCGGGAGCCGCTTCATTCAGACCCTAAGCTGCCCAAGGTAGGGTTTAGGGTTTAGGGTTTAGGGTTTAGGGCTTAGGGCTTAGGGTTTAGGGTTTAGGGGTTAGGGCTTAGGGCTTAGGGCTTAGGGTTTAGGGTTTAGCGTTTAGGGTTTTTTCGGGTGTGGGGCTTACAGTAGGGTTTGCGGCTTAGGGTTTGCGACTAGGGTTTGGGGTTAGGTTTGGGGTTTAGGTTAAGGGTGTAGGGTTTGAGGTTGCCTAACACCAGCGCCCGCATCCCAAAGACCCCAACACCCTTCGGGTTTAGGGCTGAGGGTTTAGGGTTTAGGGTTTATAGGCTTTAGGGTTTATGGCCTTTCGGGTGTAAGGTTTAGGGTTTTGGGTTAGGTAGGGTTTAGGGGTACCCTGCAGAAGTATACCGTAAAGTTGCCCTGTGGCAAAATTTCAGGTTTGGGAGGGGGACGCTGTGGAGATTTTTTGCTTACCTCGTCCTGTCAGTTGGTCTTCGTTGGATTGTCGTTCTCCTGGCTGTTGATAAGCCTGTCTGACACCATGGAACTTCTTTGTTGGAGTTCCCGCGCGTACGGGAATCGTACCTTTGTTTAGTGCTAGTGTTCTTGTGAGTTCTTTGCTCCTCTTTTCTTGACACAATTCCTGTCGTGTTGTTTTTCGCAGCTATCCCTCATCCTACAAAAGAGGTCAAGCTTTGAATGATCGCGGAATCTAGTCAAACAATGAAGTGACAGGAGTACATATGGCTCTAAATGAGAGATAGAAGATGTGAACCATTTGGCCTACAAGCAAGAGTACAGTCAGCCATGATGAGTTGTTCATTCCGGAACATGACTTGCTTCGATCTCCTTCGCCAAAAGATTGAGCAATCCACCGCAGAGAGCCGGACAAGTAATTAGGCCGACTCGGCTACTCCGCAAGAGCACACTGGGGCCAGGAGCTGCCGGTTCTGTCCCCGCCGCACAAGTCCTTGCAAGCACGTGCATCTCAAAGTACGGGTCTGTGTAGGTCGATGCCCTAGAAAACATTTGGGAGGCTCAATGCCAGATCCCTGAGGTTCGTGACGTGCCTTTGCATTCAGGCAAGAGGTCGTTCGAGATCTATATTTATATGTATATATATATATAGTATACCGATGTGTTTTTCGACGAATCTCCGATGCGGAGTGACTTGAATGCCATGTTCCGTGAAGGTTGACTTGCATTCAAGGAGGTTTGTCTAGCTGTAGCGACGGCCACTGTGAAAACTTGCACGTATACCCTAGGCGATTGTTAACGGCTCGCACGGCAGTAGGCAAGGCAACGCAGCAGCAAGCGCAACAGCTAAGAAAGCTAGCCTGGGATGTCTTCCTCTGCCATACTTTTCACCTCGCGTTCGCCTCGTGAGGTTTCCTATCAGCGAGGGGTCGGACTTTTTTCGATTCCTGCTGCACCGTGTGTCCGTTCGCGTCCTTAAACCTCAACACATGTTTCGGTATGTAGGAACTTGGAGATGTTATGAACAGCACCACCCACTTCTTCGGTTGAAGATGTAGGTTGTCCTGACGGCGTGCAGAGCATCTGTATTCGCCGCGGTGCGCATCCGACCCTAAACCCTAAACCCTAAACCCTAAACCCTAAACCCTAAACCCTAAACCCTAAACCCTAAACCCTAAACCCTAAATCCTAGACCCTAGACCCTCAACCCTTAACCCTAAACCCTAAACCCTGAACCCTGAACCCTGAACCCGACTACCCTAAAGCAAGACGCAAAGTTGCGCGCGGGACAGACACCCTGAGGTTTGAGCCTCGAGCCCCTCTGATCCGGTTGGGCTCAGGTAAACCCGAAACCCTAGGTTCCAAACCCCAAACCCCAAACCCTAAGCCCCAATCCCCAAACCCCTAACCCCTAAACCCTGCAACAATGCATCCAAGGGTTACACCAGTGCTTCCAGCTCTTCGAACCTCGAACCCCAAACCCCAAACCCCAAACCCCAAACCCCAAACCCCAAACCCCAAACCCCAAACCCCAAACCCCAAACCCCAAACCCCAAACCCCAAACCCCAAACCCCAAACCCCAAACCCCAAACCCCAAACCCCAAACCCCAAACCCCAGCTAAAGCTCACATCCCCTTCGAACAGGCATCTCTTATTGTCTATCAAAAGGTTGTCCCTATGCTCGCATATGCGGCAATGGTTGTACGACCTACGCAAAGGCAATTTGCGAAGATCCGTGGCGTCATTTACAGAGCTTGTGGAAATAGACTTTGCGCCACTCAACTTGCACAAGCTCTGTTTCTGCAAAAAAACTCATGTCTTTGAACCCGAAGCTGCGCTTCTCTACCAAAGCCTCTGCGGATGGAGACGTGCATATCAACAGTTGGACGTTAGAGCGCTTCTTGTTCATGATTTTCCCACTTCTTCTTCTAGGAAAATCCTTAATAAGGGCCCTGTCTCTCTGCTGCAACAGGATCTAAGCTGGCTTGGCTGCAGCTTTGATCCGAACACTGGTGTCATCACTCAGATTAATACGGATCTTTCGATTAATCTTAATGATGCCTCCAAGGGTTCCTTTCAGCACGGTCTAAGGGAGATGATTAGGCATAAACTTCTTCACAATCTGCAGAAAAAACATCCGCGTTGGTGCGGCGTTGACAAAGCAGATGTTGCGCGCACCTCAGCCCTTGTACGCAAAATGGCCCCAACGCAATATGGACGCACTGCTCTCATGCGTGTTCTTAGTAACGCGCATGCCACGCCGCATCATTTGTGGAGACAGGGTGTCTTGGCCACACCTGCGTGTCCATATTGCTCGTGCGAAGATGCAGACATCCATCATTATATTTACTCTTGCCCTCGTTTTTTGTTCCTTCGGCAAGAATGGCCTGAATTTATCTTGACTACGTATAATGCGTGGCCTGCGTGCGCGCAGCATTGTATGATTGCCACAAAGGATCTCCCTAGGGAAATTCTTCAGAAGTGGTCCCAAGTGCAGACCGCTGTCGCACACCTTCTTGAAACATGGATGTCCTTCCAACGCAATCCGCATGACACTCTCAGGATCACTGACGTTTCCCACTTGGTTGATTGCGCTAGACAGATTCCTCTCCCCACTGTGGGTGAATGTGTTCTCACACAAGCATCCTGCACGGTGATGCCTGAAAAGAGATTAAATCTTCAGTGGGCTAAGCCTGTCTCCCGCTCTGCCTTCACTGAGTGGGGCGGGGAAGACAATGACTATCACCTTTTCTTTTCCTTTTGGACTAAATGGACAATTGAAGATTTTGTGGGAAAAACCCCTTTCACCACTTGGATGGAGGTTTTTCTTGTTTTCCTGCAGTATGGTGGCAGGCACGCCCCATTCCTCGCTCAGTGCGATACCGTTGGGAAAGCCTTGTGGAAATTCCGCAACCTTTCTGAAAAACTCATTCATGAGGCATGGTATGAAGAAGTGGAAGCCCCGAAGTTTCCTGATGACTCTGCCGATATTATGTGGTTCCGAAGGCTTCCGTCGGCTAAACCTTTCTGGGCTTCTTTTGGCCTTCCTCTGAAGCGCGATTTGCGACATGTCTGTGAACAGCTTGCTGCCAAGCAAACGGCCATCGCGGCTGAACGCAATACTGCATTTAGGTACCATCTCTACTCAACTGCTGAGCTTCTTGCGGTTGTCACGCAAAACATTAATATCCTACAAGCTGAGTCTCTCAGTAAAAGATGGATTCCTGCTTCTCGACGCAAAAGAAACCTGCTCCGATGGGAGCAGCAGGCTTTTGAACTTTCCTCCTGCAAGACTGTTACTTGTGCCTCGGCGATCCCCTTGGAGACTTGGCACTCCATGACCGCTGCTAGCATCAGACAAAAGCTTCTTCCACCATTTCACGCTAGAGCTCGTTTTATCTCTTTTCGCAAACAGTTCGAGCTTTATCGCGCCAACATTTCTGAAAGATTGCACCTGCAGGATGTGCGGCCTTATGACTCTCCGCACATTTGTAGCCCTCTGTGGCTCCGGCGTCATCGCTGCTACTTTTGTGCTCTCAAATTTGATTTCTCTTCTAAGTCCGAACGTTTTCTTAGACGTTGCCCTGACAAAAACTTGCTTGATTCGCAGCTGGCCCAGCATTGGCTGGATCAAATCACTGCTGCTCTCACAATGCTTGATAGCATAATTTCCAGATTGGCCAGAAATGATGATGCGGTTTGACCCGCACTTACCTGCCAAAACTAACAGTATCACCTGACGCACATTCCTGCGCAAGTAGCATTCTTGAGAGTGTACAAACCACTCCTGTTTCACTTTCGACGTAACAGACTTCGGTCCGATTCAACCCCAAACCCCAAACCCCAAACCCCAAACCCCAAACCCCAAACCCCAAACCCCAAACCCCAAACCCCAAGCCCCAAGCCCCAAGCCCCAAGCCCCAAGCCCCAAGCCCCAAGCCCCAAGCCCCAAGCCCCAAACCCCACACCCCAAACCCAAAACCTAAACCCGAAACCCTAAACCCTAAACCCCTGAAAAAGTGCTTCCAGCTCAGGATCGGCAACTTCCGTCTGGGGGACGCCGACGGCCACCACTTCAGCATCTCGCATGAGTGCCTTGGCTTAGGGTTTAGGGTTTGGGTTTGGGGTTTGGGGTTTGGGGTTTGGGGTTTGGGGTTTGGGGTTTGGGGTTTAGGGTTTAGGGTTTAGGGTTTAGGGTTTAGGGTTTAGGGTTTAGGGTTTATTGCCCAGTAACATGGCGACCTTGCCCAGTAAAGACGGCGACCTTGCCCAGTAAAACGGCGAGCTTGCCCAGTAAAACGGCGACCTTGCCCAGTAACTCCCCAACATTTAAATTTATATGCAAGAGAGGTTTAGGGTTTAGGGTTTAGGGTTTAGGGTTAGCTCCCTCCTCTTCGGGGTTCTTTCGGGTGCTTGGGGGTTTTAGGGTTAGGGTTTAGGGTTTGGGGTTTGGGGTTTGCAGGTGCTTGGGGGTTTATAGTTCCCCCCCCCCCATTGTTAGCATAGGGGGGAACATTCCAAGTTTGGGGTTGAGGACTTGGGGTTTAGGGCTTGGGGTTTTGGGGCTGTGTTAAAGGGTTGTCCTGTTGTTGTCTCAGGGTTTTGAAGGGTGCGTCCGCTTCTCATTCTTGCGGCCCTAAACCCTACAACCTAGTTCCTAATTAAGCCCTAAACCCCAAACCCTACACCCTAAGCCCTAAACCCTAAAACCCAAGCCCTTCGCTTTAAGGTGGGCAAGGGCCCTTTCGGTGTTTTGCAGGGTTTGGCTTTAAAACCCTAACCTTCAACCCTAAGCGCTAATTCCTACACCCTCAATTCCATGTTGCTGAGGTTGTTGTGGTTGTTGCCACTCACGGTTCAGAGTCTCGTTGAGGGGCTCGTAGACCAAGAAGACCTATTTTTTATTTTTCTGTGTCTGTCGAGGGAAGCTAACTAGCTTGAAGGTATATCCTAAACCCTAAACCTATCATTTTCCTGGGTTTAAGTGAATCATATCTCGGAGTGTTTCTAGAGGGCTGCAAGGGCCAAGGACTTACTCGCCTCTATGGGAATGGCCTTCCATAGGCAAATGTCACCCATAAGCCCTAGATTCCTATGCCCCGACCTCTTAGACCCCAAAGCCTTGAGCCCTTCACCAAGCTCACAAACCCAAATGCCCACACAAACTTATCAGGGTCAAGGCTTGGTCAAGGCACAAAAATCTCACTTCAGTACGGCCTGAGAGTCATCTTGAAGTAGGGGACAGACATGGTCATCCCCGGTCCGCCCCAAATCGGCGTACCCAGGGGGCATTCGATGAGGGTTCCCTTTACACGTGAAGCTGAGATCAGCCCCCCCCCCCCCCCCCCTCTGCAACCACTACATATGTAAATTTCTAGACACATAGCACACATATAGGGAATATCATGGGGGGGTACTATAATCCCCATTAAGGACTGCTAGTATAAGGAGAAGCTCTCTTTTGACTTAGCATGTCTTCTTAGTATCCCCTAGAAACCCTCTTAGAATCCTCATACCCCGCCTCACTAACCCGCCTCACTGTCCCTACTTACTACGTCAAAAGGGCTTCCAGGCGTGGAATCCATATATGTATATATGCATACATGTATGAAACATATACGCGTTCACGTCTTTACATGTGCACTGTTTACATGTCTGCATATATCATAATTTTGTACTTCACAGGTGTTAGCATGTATTTATACGCAAGGGTGTATACGTGTACACATGTGTTTTCTTTGCCCTGGAGCAAGCGCTGCCGTCGCCCGCCAAGGAATGGAGTCACCATCCAGATTTTCCGCAGCGACGGTGCTTGGGCCTTATGTTGGTCAATCATGGAGGTTGGGATTAGGTGTTTGTTGGGCTTAGGAGGCTGTCGGGGCTTCGAGGCGTTCAAGGGGTCGTTCTGGGGGTTTAGGGTTTTGGGGTGCTTTCAGTGTTCAGTTTGGGTGGTGCTAACCCCGTCCTAACCCGTGCAACCATCTTTCCACAAAACGTGGGTCCTGCGGCAAGAACACTGTGGGCCCGCAATGGAGCTTTTCGTGGGGATCTGCAACTCGTCCCCTAAACCCTAAACCCTAAACCCTAAACCCAGAGCCCCAAAACCGTGGATTTTTTTCCGTTGCCAGCCCCTGCAGGCACCCTCCACCCTGGCCCTCGCCACGAGCTCAACCTCTGGACGCGCACAGCCGGCCCTGCTCAGGCCGAGGTTTAGAGGGTTCAGGGTTTATTTAGGGGGTAGTGGGGACAGTGGCATGAGGGTTTGGCTTGAAGGCTCCAGGTCAGTCTTTTGGGCTCTAGGGCTGGGACGGCTGTGTGTGTGTGTGTTTTCTGTTTTTTTTTTTTTTCGGGGGGGGGGGGGGGGGGGGGAGTGTTTAAGGGGGGTGTTGAGGAGTCATCTGGTTCAGGCTTTCGGGTTCTGGGTTTGGGAGTTCAGGGTCTAGGGTTTAGGGGTTTAGGGTTTAGGGGTTTCAAACCCCAACTTTTTGGTTCCGCAGCCCTTTCGGAGGGCCGCCTTCTTCACATGGCAGATCCTTAGAATATTTTCTGCTTGCCCGCTATTGTTTGGGATGTTGCCCCCTTATACTAGGGTTTAGGGTTTAGGGTTTTGGGTTTGGGGTTTAGGGCTTAGGGTTTAGTAGGGTTTCGGGTTTCGGGATGTTCCCCCTTATACTAAAAGTCCTTAATATATATATATTAAAGTACACCCTATGAAAATCCCGATTCAGGACTGTTCGTATAACGGGGGAACATCCCAACCTATTGTGTTTAAGAGGGTCATATTTCTCAGAGCGTTTTAACGGGCCAAGCTAGTTGGTGAGGGCATTCGGGCAGAAGCCCCCCCCCCCCCATCTCTTCCTTTCCTGTGTGAGGGATTGGGGTTTACGATGGCTTCAAGGGCTTTAAGGGGATTTTGGGCGGGGGCTTAAGGGATCTTCGGGGGTTCCATAGAGGCCTCGCGGGACAACGGAGGCAGACCTGCAATCTTGAAACTTCCAAGTCGGCGTCGAGTATTTGGTCAACATCGCGGTGGTGACTGTCGCGTGCGCATGGCTGCTGCAGAATCAGAATGCAGAAGGTTGAAAACACCACTTAGGGGCTTGCCACTGCCAGGTACCAGCGCCCTTTGCATGAATATATGCTACGTGTGGCATGTGGGCTGACGCTGAAGCATCATGCAGTCGTTTGCCAGTCATTTTGTTGCGCAGGCTCGGATAGGTTTTGCTCCGAAGCATGCAGCCTGAGCAAGCACAGCCTTTTGCCGATAATTTGCCTCGAGGCAGCAAAAACACATGGCGGGGTTCATGAGCTTCTGAGGGTCCATGTATCTACATAGGAATTGCTTGGGCCCTAAAGCTACTATGGGAACCCCTTTATAAGGCCCAAGTATATACTACATAGCACATGGACCCTGAGGGAGCTACGTCTGCAACACGCAGCGTGCCAGGGCATCTTCTTTGGGGACCGCTTCTTGGAAATCGGCCTCTGGCGCCTGGGGGATGTGCCTGGGAAGCATTTCCGACGTCACCCTAAGCCCTAAAACCAGGGCAGCTTTTGAGTTGGCTCTCTTCATATCGGGGCGTTAAAACGACAGCTTTTTTGATAGACGCCAAGAACACCTCAATTTGGCAAAGTTGGCTTAGAGTGCTTACAGAGAAGCCTCAGACGCCCCGTTTTCCCGTAGGTATTACTCTAGCAATCTTCTATAACTCGCATCTGGTTTTTGGGAGGAGGAGGTCGGAACCAAAAAAGGGCGCCCAGTTGCATGGTCCACCTTGCAAGCAGCCGAGTTCTTCAAGACAACGCAAGCCAAGGTAGATGGCAAGCACTTCGTCATCTCCCAGGCCAGGGTTGACGCACCCGCTCCTAGGGTTTAGGGTTTAGGGTTTGGGGTTTGGGGTTTGGGGTTTAGTGGGACGTTTGGGGGCTCAAGTTATGAAAGCTTCGGGATTTAGTAGGGCTTTGGTGGGATTTAGTAGGGGTTTATTAGGTCTTCGAGGTTTGGTGATGAAGGGTGTAGCTTCGAGGTTTTTCTCGTTTGGGCTTGACCCGAAATTCCCTCAGCCCACCCCTTTGTGGACCAAAATGAACCCGAAAAGGGTCTATGGTTCATGTGCCGTCATAGGAATCACAGTAGTATAGGGTATATGAGCCCAATTTTTCTTGAAACCCTGCAACCCCCAAAACCCACAAGACCCCGTAATCCCCAACCTCAACTTGCAAGAGCTCCAGCCCACGTTCGCCACGGAGCCCGAAACTGTTAAAACTCAACCGAGGATAGCTGGTTGTAGGGTTTAGGGTTTGGCCCCCCCCCCCCCCTTCCCCTTCCCCAAAATCTGGATTGGGGCTTTAGGTTGAGAAAGGTCCTTTTATAGAAGGCATGTCCTTATTGCTGGTACGGTTGCTGCGGGGCTGCCAAGTGAAAGGCGGTGCCACCGCCGGGTGAGCCGAGCCCCAAGCCGCAAACCAAGCCGGAAACATTTCTAAGCCCTGCCACCCCTGAGAAACCAAGGTGGACAAGACCCCACGCCGGTTCGGGTTTAGGGTTTAGGGTTTAGGGTTTAGGGTTTAGGGTTTAGGGTTTAGGGTTTAGGGTTTAGGGTTTAGGGTTTAGGGTTTAGGGTTTAGGGTTTAGGGTTTAGGGTTTAGGGTTTAGGGTTTAGGGTTTAGGGTTTAGGGTCTAGGGTTTAGGGTATTCGGGTATAGGGTTTAGGGTCCGCGCACGCAATCCCTTAGAATCCTCTCGACCCTAAGCCCGAAGCGCAGGTGGGAGGGCAGACGGCCCAAACCTACCGCAGCGACAACAGGCTGTTTCCGGGGCCAAACGGTCACTGGACAGGCGTGCTGGACAGGTGGGCTGGGGGTTGGTGGGGGTGGGGGTGGGGGGGTGGGGGGGCGTGGATTAGGTTTTTGGAGATGTGGGGTTTGGGGTCCAAGGGTTCGGGGGTTTCGTTTAGGTTTTTGGGGGTTTTGCATTGTGGGGCCTGATGGGTTTTGCGTGCCCTGAAACTGTTCTGAGGCACTTGGTGGTGTAGAGTCTTGGCTTGGGGATTGCAATTTTCAACCCCTAAACCCCGGAACGCCCGGTACCAGCCACTGAGCCCACTGATGCCCTATGCTCCAAGCCCACTTCTTTTTTCTCAAAGGGAGCTGACAATAGCATGTAGGAAATTCATCGGGTTTCCTTACTATGAGAACTTACATGCAGGTGAGGTCCTTCGCAAGGTTCCCCCCTGATCTCCTTTAACCCAAAACAGTGCACACCCTTTCCATAATTAGGTTGTCGGGCCCAATGTAGTTGCTTGTAGAACCCTAAACAACCCTAAACCCTAGGCCCCGAAACCCTGAACCCACCACAGCTGGTTTCTTAGGGTTACTTGAGTCCTCAGAGATGTGTAGGAAATCCCAGAGTCCTCCGAGGGTTTAGGGTTTAGGGTTTAGCCTAAACTCGAAGCATCCCTACCTGAAAGCTCACATGACACCCTGGTTCTTAGACCCAAGACCCTCAGCCCCAATTATAACCCCCGGTTATAAGTAGACGTATAGTTGGGGTTGTAAGTACCCATGAGGGGGTGGCCGAAATTAGGGGGTACCTTACGGGGTCCTTATGATGCGGGAATCGTACTATTTGGGGGTCTATATTAGGGGTCCCTAGTCTCGTAAACCACCCAAGAAACCTCCAAGTACGAGGTATGCCGAGTACCACTGCGGCTCCATCCACGCGGCCTTCGGCACTTGCACTGGCCTCGCCACCGGCGACCGCTTCATCCAGCCGCCCCACCTTGTTAGAGATGATGGGGGGGTTTGGGATTCAGGGTTTAGGGTTTGGGGTTTAGGTTTAGGGTTCAGGGGTTTAGGGTTTGGGGTTTAGGGTTTAGGGTTTCAGGGTTTAGGGTTTAGGGTCTGGGGTATACGTGGGTACCTGTTTTGTTTCCCCACCCTCAGTGTGGGGTTAGTCGGTCTTGACTCAGCTAGTCTCCACGCCCTGGTCTCATTGCCCGGCCCTCTGCAGCACATATCCCTACAGTGCCACGCAGGGATGGCCCCAGACCGTGGAGCAACAGAGTAATATAGGGGTTAGAATAATTTCTTATAATATTCCCTTAGGGTCCCTTTATACTTATTCTATAAAAAAATGTACTGTAGTTGTCCAGGCTCCTATAATCTTGAGTAGTTCTATAAGCTTGGGTCCCTTTTGCGGGGGTTTAGGGCTTAGGATTTAGGGTTTAGGGTTTAAGGTTTAGGGCTTCAGGTTTAGGGCTTAGGGTTCAGGGGCTATGCCGGACGATACAGGGACCCCCCCCCACCCCAAAAAGGGAACCGAACCTTCGGAGCCAATCCGCCCCAAGCAAAAAGCCTAAGAACCCTAAAACCCTTAACCCTAAAGACCCTACATACCCCCCCCACCCACCCCCCCCCCCCCCCCCCCCCCCCCCCCCCCCCCCCCCCCCCCAAAAAAAAAACAAAAAAAACACCCAAAAACTCAAGAAAGTCCTAAACCCCAACAATTTTCGAATAAACAGCCCTAAACCCCCAAAAGCCCTAAACCTCAAACCCCGAAACCCTAACCACCCTAAATGGTGCCAAGCGCTTCTCCGAGGTTGGGTGATTGGCGCCTCGCCGACATCGATGCTCGGCCTGCTTCGAGAGAGGTTTTGCATGGTTTCTTTGGGTTTAGGGTTTAGGGTTTGGGGTTTGGGGTTTGGGGTTTGGGGTTTGGAATTTAGGTTTTTTGTTTTTTTTGGGGGGGGGGGAGGGGGTGGGGGGGTGGGGGCACCAAAACACAATGAGGCACGAGCGCCCGAAAGCCTGCACCCTAACCCCTAAACCCCTAAACCCTAAACCCTAATTCCTAAACCCTGAACCCTACACCGAAACCAGTGGCTCAGGACGGGGACCACTTTTCCATCTCCTGCAAGACGGGGCAAACGTCGCAGGCCTCAGGGGTTTCGGGTTTAGGGTTTAGGGTTTGGGGTTTGGGGCTTGGGGTTTGGGGTTGGGTTTGAGGAGACATGGAACATGAGGCCTGAAGACCGCGTCAGGGTTGAGGGTTGAGGGTTTAGGGTTCTAGGGCTTTTGGGGCTGTTGGGGCTTAGTTTGTTTTGGGGTTTGCAGGGTTTTTGGTGCTTTAGGCGGCTTTTTTGTGGGGGTTTAAAGTTTGTTTGTTTGGCATTGAAACGGCGTACGGCAGGGTTTTTGGGGGCTTCGGGGTTTTGGGGGGGGGAGGGGGGGGCGTCGGGCTTCGTGCCAAGAGGATAGGGTTCTTGAGCGAGGGGGTTCACGGGGGTAGGTGCCTAGGGAGTATTGGGGAACCCTGCATTACCCTAAACCCTCTACCTTAAATCCTAAACCCTAAGCCCCCTTGAACCTCCCTCCCTTAAGAACCCTAAAACCTTGCGTTGCATACCCCACTAACCCCCCTCCCTCAAAAACTCTATGATGATTCCTCTGGTTGTCCAGCCCGCCCCGTGCAGGTGTTCCACCGCAGCGGCACAGTGTTGCTTGGCGCGCTGGTCAGCTGGCCCTAAACACCAAACCCTAAACCCTAAACCCTAAACCCTAAACCCTAAACCCTAAACCCTAAACCCTAAACCCTAAACCCTAAACCCTAAACCCTAAACCCAAAACCCTAAACCCAAACCCCTAAACCCTAAACCCTAAACCCTAAACCCTAAACCCTAAACCCTAAACCCTAAACCCTAAACCCTAAACCCTAAACCCTAAACCCTAAACCCCAAACCCTAAACCCTAAACCCTGAACCCTGAACCCTAAACCCTGAACCCTAAACCCTGAACCCTGAACCCTACGACCCATCTGAGGCTACCCGGGCCCCGCAGCGACTTCGGGGCCTGGAAGCGCGAGGCGTGCTGCTGGGGCACCTCTTGGGGTTCGGGGTTTGGGGTTTAGGGTTTAGGGTTTAGGGTTTAGGGCTAAGGTTTAGGGTTTTGGGGTGTAGGGTTTACCGTTGTGGGTTTAGGGTTTAGGGCTTAGGGTTTGGGGTTTAGGGTTTGGGGCTAGAGTTTAGGGTTTTGGGTTTAGGGTTTAGGGTTTAGTTGGGTTTAGGGTTTAGGGCTTAGGGTTTGGGGTTCAGGACTTTTGTGGGTTTAGCGGGTTGGGTCTAGGTTTACTGGGTTGAGGGTTTAGGGTGTATGGGGTTTGGGGGTGTAGGGTTTATGGGGTTTAGGGTATATGGGGCTTATGGGCTTTGGGGTATGTAGGGTTTTAGGGGTTTTAACGGTTTGGGGTTTATGGGCTTATAAAAACCTATAATTATTATGGACCCCGTAAGCCGCATAAGCCCTACAAGAACGCTGTAAACCCTCTGAGAGCCCTGTAAACCATAAACCCTAAACCCTAAACCCTAAACCCTAAACCCTAAACCCTAAACCCTAAACCCTAAACCCCAAACCCGAAACCCTAAACCCTAAACCCTAAACCCTGAACCCTGAACCCTAAACCCTGAACCCCGCAGACGCGTGGCCTGGAGTACCCCGGAGTGGCGCTGGGCGACCGCTTCCTTCAGCCCCTGGGGCTGAGGATTTAGGATTCAGGGGTTAGGGCTTAGGGTTGAGGGTGTATGTGTGGCTCTACTCACGTCAAGCTGCTGGGGGCTTTAGAGCAGTTGACCGCTAAACCCTAAACCTCAACCCTAAGCCCTAAACCCTAAACCCTAAACCCTAAACCGTGTTGCTAGGGTCAAGATCCAGTTCAAGGCCCACTCGGGGTTGCCTAGCCTTTCATCATTAGAGGATCTTGCTGAGCCAAAGCGTGCAACCCGCCCTTTGTCATTCGGTGGCCATTTAGGGTTTAGGGTTTAGGGTTTAGGGTTTAGGGTTTAGGGTTTAGGGTTTAGGGTTTAGGGTTTAGGGTTTAGGGTTTAGGGTTTAGGGTTTACAGACCACGTTGCATCTAGGAAGCTCCCTAAAGCACTAAAGCATGAGCCTAAGATGATCCGAGCGACGTTCCATAAAGGCCCAGCGGCCTCGCATGCTAAGACGCCCAAACTCCAATCCATCAACCACGCAGCCCCTAAAAAGCCCGTCCCCCCCCCCCCCCCCCCCCCCCCAACTTAAACCTTAGACCCTTAACCCGAATCCCCGTAACAACCCTAAGCCCTAAACCCTAAACCCTAAACCCTTTGAACCCCCCAACGCCTCCTTCTAACGGCCAGTTCTCTGACCAAGGTGGCCCTCAAAACCCTCAAACTGTCAAACCCTAACCTCCTAAAACCCTAAACCCTAAAACCTGGTAACTGGGGTTGTAAGGGGCCGTGTGTTTTGTGGCACTCGCCCAAACCGGGAAACCGCCAGGTCGAAACCTAGAGAACGCAAAAAAGAGCCAAAAAACAGCCCCGGACTCTTAGAGGCGCAGTCACCTAAAACCTAGAATACAAACGAAGCCTCAACCGTAAACACCAAGCCCCAAGTGTGCCACCAAAGGATCGGGCAATGGCGGCTGTGGGCTGAGGGTACCCAGCTGAGCTTGTCGCACCAGACCGGGGCGACAGAGCTTTGGGCGGCAAATTGGGGGAGGGGGGGGGTGGCTCCGGGGGAGGGGGGGGGTTCAGGTGGGTTCAGGGGTTTGAGGTTTAGGGTTTAGGGTTTAGGGGTCTTGGTGGTTTCTTTGCAGGGTTTTCGTTTTAGGGGGGTTTTGGGGAGGGGGAGGGGGTTGAGGGGGTTTAGGCTTGCTGCCAGCTGCAGCGGTAAGCGCAAGTTCCAACCCGGACCGTCAAGTCGCCAAACCCTGAACAAAAGCACCGAGAACAACCCTAAACCCTAAACCCTAAACCCTAAACCCTAAATTTAAGAGCCTCCGGCTCAAGCCGCCGACCCCGCTGGAGCATAGTTGAAAGGTTTAAACGCGCTCATTAGGTCACAGGATGCCAAAGTTGATTTACTTGAGGCTGTGTGAAACGTTGGGGGGGCGGGGTAGGGGGTAGGTGGGTTTTTTCCCAAAGGGGGGGGGGGGGGGGGGGTAGGGGGTAGGTGGGTTTTTTCCCAAAGGACCCCTATTCCTGTGCGAAACCGCCTATGGTCCGTGAGTTTATGCGGTGTGGGTGGCCTGACCCTCCATGGAAAAGCTGCCCGGGTACCCCCCCCTCCCCCCCCCCCGCCGCGTTTTGGAGGGAGGTTTTCACCTCCTTTTCCCATCCAACACGCCGCCAGGGTCGGCGGACCCTAAACCCTAAACCCTAAACCCTAAACCCTAAACCCTAAACCCTAAACCCTAAACCCCCAACCCTAAACCCTACACCCTAAACCCTCAGCCCCAAGTTTCAAGCGGCCCCCAATCCCAAGCCCTTGCGTGACGAGGTCAAGGTCTACCAGTCGGACGGCTCCAGCGCAGGATTCCCACCCCAAAAAGGGAGTTTGAGGGATTTAGTAGGGTTCTTGAGGGAGGGGGGTTCAAGGGGCGTTTGGGGTTGGGTTTGGGGTTTGGGGTTTGGGGCTTGGGGCTTGGGGTTTGGGGTTTGGGGTTTAGGGTTTAGGGTTTAGGGTTTAGGGTTTAGGGTTTAGGGTTTAGGGTTTAGGGGTACCTAGGGAACCTTAGGGAGCCCCAGGGAGTGCTGGGGAGTATTAGGGAACCTTGGGTTACATAAAACCCCTAAGAACCCCCCCTAAATTTAGGGTGTAGGGTGAGTTTAGGGTTTAGGGTTTAGGGTTTAGGGCTTAGGGCTTAGGGCTTGGGGCTTAGGGTTTGGGGCCCCTAAGAACCCTGCGGTTTGGGGTGTAGCGCTTCGTGTAGGGAGTATAGGGCTTGCAGTTCCATACTACCAAGCCCTAAACCCAATATACACCCTAAGCCCTGTCCACCTTAAAGCCCTAAACACCCTCAAACCCTCAGAAGAGGCTAAACCTCTCTATCATAATGAATTTAAACCCTAATTCAAAAGTGGGCAACGGTGACTTTGGGCCTCAAAAGTGGGCAATGGTGATTTTCCTTTTCAGTGTTCTTCAAGGTTTTTCAATGTTTTTCAGGATATTTCAGGGTTTTTAACCTTCAATTCTGATGGAGGGCCCCCGCGACCTTTTCACAGCTTAGTTTTGGTCAAGAGGGGTCGTATTTTTCAATTTTAAAGGCAAAATCGTCTTCGGAGATCCCCCTTGCCTCAAACTCCGACCCCCCCTTGAGAGGGAAAGTTTGCCGGACCCCAGGATCGGCCCGGGTGCCAGTTAAAAATGCGATTTTTTAGTACTGAAATCGACGGTTCTGGGTGGGCTCTCGATTTCTGGATTGTTGACCAAACCGAGCCTTCACCGGTTTCAGGATCCCTATCCCCCCGCCACAGGTTTGAAAGGATTTGAGAGGCTTGGGGCTGGTAGGGTTGAGAGTTAGATTTTAAGCCTATTGGGAATGTATTGAGTGAACTTTGTATTTTCTCAATGTTATGGGTTTCTTGGGTGGGTGGGTTTTTTTCCAACGCTTGACGAGCTGCTTGACTGGTGAATGCTCGGACTTGAGATGCTGAACCCTAAACCCTAAACCCTAAACCCTAAACCCTAAACCCTAAACCCTAAACCCTAAACCCTAAACCCTAAACCCTAAACCCTAAACCCTAAACCCTAAACCCTAAACCCTAAACTCTAAAACCTAAACCCTAAACCCTAAACCCTAAACCCTAAACCCTAAACCCTAAACCCTAAACCCTAAACCCTAAACCCTAAACCCTAAACCCTAAACTCAAACCCTGAAGAGGAAGCCTCCCCGCCGCCACCGCTGCGCTGGCGCGCTTGGCCACCGGCACGGGCATCGGCTTTGGCGACCGCTTCCTTCAGGTCGTTCGGGTTTAGGGTTCTTAGGGTTTAGGGTTCAGGGTTCAGGGTTTAGGGTTTGGGGTTTAGGGTTTAGGGTTTGGGGTTAGGGTTTGGGCGGGGTTGCGAAATCGGGGTCTCCACCTATGCACACCCGTGGTTTGGGGGTACGCCCTGTCATGAGGTGGGGCCGGCTAGACCTGGCCTGCAAACGCCGGAGCCTATGCCCGAAACCCCAATGCCCTGAGCCAACCCCCCAAACCCCCAAAACCCACCCTAAGACCCCGAAACCCGAAACCCTTCCCCCCCAAACAAAAAGTTCAAGAACATGATACCACCATCACCGCCATCCCCACCGCCACCGCCACCAGCACCACCATCACCCCCACCACCGCCACCACCACGACCACCACCACCACCACCACCGCCACCACCACGAGGAGGACGACGACGAAGACGCTGCTACCACTACTACTACTGTAGTAGTACTACTCCTCCTCCTCCTACTACTACTACTGCTACTACTACTACTGCTACTACTGCTACTACTACTACTACTACTACTACTACTACTACTACTACTACTACTACTACTACTACTACTACTACTACTACTAGGCGTCACGTTCTTAATTGATCGCAGGGGTTTTGTGGCGTGCAATTTTCGTGTTAAGAGACGAAAACCTCGGTATTTACAGTGTTTCCTGGCTTTGTCCGTTTACGGACACGAAAAATGGACGTGTAAAAAGTCCCGCAAACTACTTTCAACTACTTTAGGCGCAGGAGGAAAACATCGGTATTTACAGTGTTTTCGGGCTTCAAAAACGGTCAATTACAGGGCCTACTTTGCGCAGACGTGTTCTCAGAACAGAGGAAAAGACCGGTATTTACAGCGTTTCACGGGTTTTCTAAGATGTGGCCAAACTTGTCCTTAAACCCGAACGCCTCCAGCAAGCCGAACAGTCGTGCACCCTGAAATCCGAAACCCCGAAACCTGAAGCAAGCCCAAGAGTCGTGCACCCTTAAAATCTCAACCCCACAGCGTCAAGCACGTCCCAAGAAAAAACACAAAACATCTGGAGCCTGAAACCCCAAACCCCATGTGTACCCTGAATGACAAAGCAGTCCCACAGTGCACCCCCTTAAACCTTAAATCCATAGAAAAAGCCCAAAAGTCCTTTCACCTTACAGCCTCAACCCCAAACCCTTCCCTTAAACCCTCAACCCCAAATCCCAAAAAAGCCCAGAAGATCCCCAAACCCTCCACTGTGAATCCCAAACAGCCGAAAAGATCCCGAAACCCTCCACTGTGAGCCCAAAAGGTCTTACCCTTAAACCCTAAACCCCAAATCCCAAAAAACCTCAAAAGGTCTCTACCCTCAAGCCCCAAACCCTAAACTCTCCACTGTAAGCCCAAAATGTCTTGCCCTGAAACCCTAAACCCCAGATGCCAAAAAAACCAAAAGATCTGTAGGCTGAAACCTCAAACCCCATATTTCCACTGGAAGCCCAAAAGGTTCCCAAAAAAGCCCAAAAGATCTGTACCTGCAAACCCTAAACCCTCCACTGTGAGCCCAAAAGATCTTGCCCCTAAACCAACCAAAAAAACAGAGGAAAACAGTAGACAGCGTGGTCAAGCGTGCACAAAGCCCAGCACGACCCCCATGTGTGCACAAAGCACAGTAATTACCCCCCCACCCCCCCCCAAAAAAACCCCTCAGCATGGTCATGTGTGCACAAAGCACAGCACGTAATTACCCCCCCCCCACCCACCCCCCCCACCCCCCCCAACCCGTCAAACGCAGAAAAAACCAGAGAAAACGATAGAAAAAGTCAAAAAACAGCAGAAAACACCATGATCAGTTAAGAGCGTGTCACCTACTACTACTACTACTACTACTACTACTACTACTACTACTACTACTACTACTACTACTACTACTACTACTACTACTACTACTACTACTACTACTACTACTACTACTACTACTACTACTACTACTACTACACTACTACACTACTACTACTACTACTACTACTACTACTACTACTACTACTACTACTACTACTACTACTACTACTACTACTACTACTACTACTACTACTACTACTACCTACTACTACTACTACTACTACTACTACTACTACTACTACTACTACTACTACTACTACTACTACTACTACCACTCCTAACACGAGAAGCTCCAACTTCACCCTCGAGAAGGTGGGCCACTTCCGCCTCGGGGACGTCGACGGCACGCACTTCGCCATCTCCCACGACGGCGGCCTTTCCGAGGCGTTGATCTCATGCGGTTAGGGTTATTAGGGCTATCAGGATTATTAGGGTTATGAGGGTTACTAGGGATATTAGGAACATGAGGGCTTAGGCTTTAGGGTTTCTGGTTTGAACCCTCAGAGCCCCCAGACTGAAGTTGGCCCCTCAATTCTGAGAGGACCTAGGGCTAAGGCCTTGAAGGTTTAGTGCCCTCCGCAGCTCCCCAAGCAAACCTAGCAGATGTCTCGGCAGGTCCATCACAGAAGCTTGGCGGTGTTGAGAAAGTTGCAGGGCTTCCCAAGCCTCCTCAAGTGCAGGGTTTTGGGTTTTGGGGTTGAGGCGCAGCAGCGGCTCCTTGAGTAACTACCCGACCCAGCAGCAAGCAACCAGCACACACAGCGGCACCGTGCCCTCCGCCCTAAACCCCCACTTCGCCTGGCTATTTCCCCAAATTCGGGTACCCTTAATATACCCCCAAAATAGTACAATACTACAGGAAGCCCCAAGAAGGGTCCCCCTATTTTCCTAAACTGGAACCTCTCACTCTCCATGAGCCCAGGCGACGGGACGGTTCTCCCGCCAGGCTCCACCATGACCACCCTGGGCCGGCGCTTGGAGGAGTGCGAGCTCCTCTGAGCGCCTTTGATAAATAGGCGCCTTTTCCAAATGGGTTGCTGCTAAGGAACTTACCAGGGAAGCCATGCCTTTGTTTAGCCACGCATATATACTTATATACATATTGTACATGTATATATATATATATGCATATATATATATATATATGTGTGTGTGACGTTTTCTGTATATATATATATATATGTAATGTGTATATATGTATATCCAAAGTTCCTTAACAGCTACGGTTACCTCCTTCAGCGCGGCCCGTGTTGAAATCGGAGCCTCGCTGTGCTGCCCGTGTTGAGGCTCGGCTTGGACATGTTGACGGGGATTTAGGGCAATATATGGTTCGGGATTTGGGTTTTGGGATTTGGGGGTCAGGACTCAGACAAGGGTTCCCAGGGTTTGGAGTTGACCGGGCACGGGGTTTCGCTGAAACCCTCATTCGTGGGAAATGCGCTAAGCCGCTGAGCTCGAAGTATGAAACCGACAAACGCGCGCTGTCCACGAAGCTTTAGCTGGGCCAAGTTCAAGAGCCGAGCCCGCCCGACTAGGGTTGAAGAGCTGAGTGTTGAGTTCACAAAGTTTAGGGTTTAGCTAGGGGTTTGGGCCGTAGCTGAAGCCTCAAAACTCCCTCCAAGTTCCTTCTCCAGCCAGACAGACACTCACCCAACTCTCAACCCCCAATGCCTCAAAATTCAGCTCCACAGCTGCGGCAGCCCTTGCACCTCTGATGCCACGCCATGGCGTCTTCCACAGCGCCCTGCTTGTCGATTCCTTGGTCTGTAGATCGGCTACCCCCAAGACCGACGCAGGAGGTTCAGGGTTTGTTTAGGCTTCTGGGGGGTTTGTGTTCGCATGCTACTGCTCTTGAAGCTTCAAGCTAGGGATTCGGCGCCGCCCTCGAAAAGACCCCAAAATAGCAGGATTCCCTCATAATGCGGACCCCGCTAAGGTACCCCTAATTTCACATCTGTCATTGGTTTCGAGCTGTCTTGGAAGCCCAGCTCGGTTCCCGCCGTTCCGGGTACGCCCAGCAACAAGGGGACAATGTTCCATTTGGGGTTTAGGGTTTAGGGTTTAGGGTTTAGGGTTTAGGGTTTGGGGTTTTGGGAGTCAGGGGTGTTTGTCGGGGTCTTAACCCCTAAGCCGTGCACCCCAAGCCTTAAGCTGAAGCTACTATTTGCTCTGAAGAACCCCCAAGAAACACAAGTGAAGATCCCTTGCTTGCCCTTATAAGGAGGATTGTTTCTTGTTTTTTTTGGGGAGTTCAAGCAGTTCGTAGTAAACGAAGACCAGCATCGAGTTTTTCTCAGGTGGCTTCGTTCGCCGGATCGTGCGCGGAGAAGCAGGTGGACGCACCGATGAGTGATCGATTGGTAGGATTTAGGGTTTGGGTTTTAGGGTTTAGGGTTTAGGGTTTAGGGTTTAATGTTAGGGTCCCTTTAATAAACCCCCCCCCCCCCCCCCCAAATCTTGTTTTGGTCCCCGGGGTTTGGAGGGGTGGAAAAAAAGACGGGGTGCCAATAATGAATTCTGGGGGTCTGGGGTCTGGGGGTCTGGGGGGGGGTCATCTGTCAGAGCAGACCCAGCAGACCAGTCTGGAGGCAGCTTAGCTTCTCTGTGTGCTTCTTGCTTGAGAGATGAAGCTCAATCTGTTGAAGAGGTTCTAGGTAAGGAAACCCTGCTCTCAGATCTCTGGCGGTTTCCTGAATTCCAGGATCCGAAGGCTGAAGTCTTAAGCTTCAGGGGTTCTTGTCTTGAGACTTAGACCAGGGCCCGAAGGCTGAAGTCTTAATCTTAAGGGACTCCTGTCTTGAGACTTAATTACAGGAAGCCATTTAAACTTAAGGCTTCTTGGTTCCCCCCCCTCCCTCGCCGAATTTATTATTGCCACCCTTTATTATTGTCATTTTGGAGGCCCGTAAGGGGGTACCCTTGCCGGACTTGTTTTCGAGCTCCGGCGGATAAGGATTTTAGTAAGGAAACCTAGCTTTCAGACCTTTGCCGGTTTCCTGAATTCCAGGACCCGAAGGCTGAAGTCTTAAGCGAGACTTAGACCAGGACACGAAGGCTGAAGTCTTAAGCTTCAGGGAGCAGCCCTGAAACAGCAGTTTCTCGCAGCTCTGGAGCTGCAGCCGTAAGTCTTTCACGGCTTCTGTGCTGCTCTGAGAGCAGGGGCCTCCGTAGCAAGGCTCTCTTTCGCAGCCTCTGGGAGCTGCAGCAACCTCAAAAGACACCTGATACCTGCTTTCTGCGAAGAAACAGCCCTGAAACAGCAGTTTCTCGCAGCTCTGGAGCTGCAGCCGTAAGTCTTGCCCGGCCTCCGTAGCAAGGCTCTCGTTCTCAGCCTCTGGGAGCTGCAGCAACCTCAAAAGGCACCTGATACCTGCTTTCTCTGAAGAAACAGCCCTGAAACAGCAGTTTCTCGCAGCTCTGGAGCTGCAGCAATCTCAGAAGACAAGCGCTCTCAAACGAGATCTGCTTCTCTAAAGACTGAGCCTCGGAGCTCTTTCAAGCCAGCTCAGCTGAAAAGTCTTCTCTGCAATGGAACTCTTAAGCGATTCTCAGTAAAATTTTCCATTCCAGGCCGGCAGAATTTTATAATTACCACCCTTTATTATTATCATCGCACACCCCAAAATAGACTTGTTTACATACATCGGCCCGAAAACCTCCCGTAATGGAAAGTAGTCTTCGGCTGGACCCCTCTGGCCCGGCGAATTTTAGTATTACCACCCCAATTAAAAATGGGATTCTAACATTAGGGTTTAGGGTTTAGGGTTTAGGGTTTAGGGTTTAGGGTTTAGGGTTTAGGGTTTAGGGTTTAGGGTTTAGGGTTTAGGGTTTAGGGTTTAGGGTTTAGGGTGTAGGGTGTAGGGTGTAGGGTGTAGGGTGTAGGGTTTAGGACGGTTGGTCGGCACCTAGGAAGGTTTTTTTTTCGGAGTGCTTTGTGAGCCCTTTGGGATTGAAAAGCCGCTTTATCCCTGGAGAGCGAGAACAGAAACAATAATAATCCAATGTTTAATGTGCCTTGAAAAAGAACGTAGGCAACGCATAAAGTTTAATGAGCTACACGGTTCAGTTTGGAATGGATCAGATTCGTCTGTCGCTCTCGTTTTTTTTTTTTTTGCTTTCGTTTCTGTTTGGTGAACTTAGTGCACAGATCACGCGCTCACTTCGTTCATTTGGATCTGTCTACATTAGTTCAGAGAAGCGAAGGGAGATGAAGACAGTACAGTTGCGCATAAGTTTACAGATGGCGTCTTTAGTCTTGGCTTTTCATCGTTAATTTGGTAATGTTAAAGTAGTTTAGTCGGCTAGTATACGCTCATAACGAACTGAGTTTGTACTAGTGATGTGTTCTTTCAATCTTATCTCTCGAAGGCGAAACCACATGATGCCACTTGTCTGTCTTCGGAGAGGAGCCCTGGCATGAGGCTCTTAGGTCTGCAGCCTAAAGGCTCTTAGGTCTGTAGCCTAAATAGAGGGTCTAGGATGCAGCTTTATTGCATGGGAAAGTTGGGGGAGTCTAAACCTTAGACCCTAAACCCTCAAAAGGCCAAGATGTCGGACTCCGAAGTCTTAAGAGCCAAGAAAAACACGAGGCAAAAAACAACAACCCAAAACCCTTAAGCCCTAAAGCCCTAAAGCCCTAAGAAACCCTAAACCCTAAACCCTAAACCCTAAACCCTAAACCCTAAACCCTAAACCCTAAACCCTAAACCCTAAACCCTAAACCCGAAACCCTAAACCCGAAACCCTTACGTCTCTAAGCCCTAAAGCCCTAAGCTCCTTTTGTGCAAAGCACCGAAGGGCAACGCAACTGCTGGGTAGCCTGGGGTTTTGCCCGAGACGCGTCAGGAAGATGACAACGCCAAGTTGCACCTTACCGGCCAGGCCAGGGGTTTAGGGTTTAGGGTTTAGGGTTTAGGTTTTAGGGTTTAGGGTTTAGGGTTTAGGGTTTAGGGCCAGGCGTCCAGGGGTTGGGCGGGCCCTAAATACAACCCCCCTCCCCAACCCAGAGGGGGGGGCGGGGGGTGTGGGTGGGTGGGTGGGTGGGTGGGTGAGTGGGTGGAGGGGGAGGAGGGCTTGCTGGCAGGGGCACAGCGGGCTTTGGAGAGGGGGGATTTGTAATTGTCAGGGCTGGGATGCTTAGCTGTTTATGCACCTTTTTCAAGTTTTACATGAGAGTTACCACGTATTGCAATAAACCCTAAACCCAACCCTAAACCCTAAACCCTCAACCCTAAACCCTAAACCCTAAACCCTAAACCCTAAACCCTAAACCCTAAACCCTAAGCCCTAACCCTAAACCGCCTAAACCCTAAACCCTAAACCCTAAACCCTAAACCCTAAACCCTAAACCCTAAACCCTAAACCCTAAACCCTAAACCCTAAACCCTAAACTCTTGGGAGCTTAGGGTTTTTGGGCTTAGGGCGTAGGACCACTGGGATGGCAAAAAATGGTACCAGCCCACACTCGCCCAGCTATAAGTCTTGCGTATTGGGAACACAGGCCTGCGAAAACCCACCTAAGCTTCAACGCCTGAAGCCCTCTTCAACCCCAAACGCTAAACCCTCTCTACCGTATATATATATATATATATATATATTTACCTTTATTGATTTTCAGAATAAGGCCGCTTTTTTCTTAGAATGATGCCAAAATCAGGCCGAAGGCTAATTGAATTTCAGAAAAAGGCCGCTTTAATTTCAGAATAAGGCCGCTTTATTTTCAGAATAAGGCGCTCATTTTCAGAGTAAGGCCACTCTGTTTTCAGAATAAGGCCGCTTTATTTTCGGAATAAGGCCGTTTTCAGGCTTGGGTCGCTTTATTTTCAGAATTTGGCCGTTTTTTGCTTTCTCAATGTTGTGGGGTTCTCTGGGTGGGTGGATGTTATATCAGAGCCGTAAATAAAACTTAACCGTAAAACTGCTCGACCCGGAGTGCTGAACCTAAACCCCAAACCTTAACCCGAAACCCTAAACCCTAAACCCTAAAGCCAAAACCCAAAACCCAAAACCCTAAACCCCAAACCCAAACCCTAAACCCTAAACCCTAAACCCTAAACCCTAAACCCTAAACCCTAAACCCTAAACCCTAAACCCTCAACCCTCAACCCTAAACCCTAAACCCTAAACCCCTAACCCTAAACCCTAGACCCTTCCTGCCAAAGGCCTCCTGCCCTTGCCTGGACTCTGCAGAGCAGCTGGCAGACGAAATGGCCCGTGCTCCCAGCTTCGAGTGTAGGGTTTAGGGTTTAGGGTTTAGGGTTTAGGGTTTAGGGTTCAGGGTTTAGGGTTTAGGGTTTAGGGTTTAGGGTTTTAGGGTTCAAACCCACTAGTTGCTTAAATCGCCAGCAGAACATGTAGCGGGACTGGGGGTTGCGAAGTGAGCGCCCTCAACGGGATACTACCCTCCCCTATAGGTTCCCCCCCTTAATATAATCATATATTAAACAACCTTAATTAGGCTTAATTATCCCTAAATAGGCTTAATTATCCTTAAACAGCTGAATTATGGGGGGGTAGTGTAGAAGGGGGTAGTATAAAAGGGGTACAGTGAGGGTTTAGGGTTAGCAGCTTGTAAACACCTGAAAATTCTACAGGCAGTAGGGCTTTCTCCAAGCCCCTATTCGCCACACGCACCCCATTAAACCCGGAACCCCAAACCCTAAACCCGCAGCCCCAAACCCCAAACCCCAAACCCCAAACCCCAAACCCCAAACCCCAAACCCCAAACCCCAAACCCTAAACCCTACACCCTAAACCCCAAACCCCAAACCCCAAACTCTAAACCTAAACCCCTAAAACCAAACCCCCAAACCCCAACCCTAAACCCTAAACCCCAAACCCTACACCCTAAACCCTAAAGCCCCAAGCCCCAAACCCCAAACCCCAAACCCTAAACCACAAACCCCAAACCCTGAAGCCCCAAGCCTTAAACCCTACACCCTAAACCCTAAACCCCAAACCCCAAACCCCAAACCCCAAACCCCAAACCCCAAACCCTAAACCCCAAACCCCAAATCCTAAAGCCCCAAGCCCCAAGCCCCAAACCCCAAACCTTAAACCCCAAACCCCAAACCCTAAACCCTTAACCCTGAACCCAAAAGCCGATGGAAACCCTCGCATGCTTTGGGAAGGTCAACACCCAGACCAATGAGAAGCCGGGCGGCAGCTTCGCGAGGGCCTCGAGACCCTAAACCCTAAACCCTAAACCCTAAACCCTAAACCCTAAACCCTAAACCCTAAACCCTAAACCCTAAACCCTAAACCCTAAACCCTAAACCTTAAACCCTTAACCCTTAACCCTTAACCCTTAACCCTAAACCCTAGAACCTACTCAGTCCTAAACCCTGAACTCCCAAGCCCTAGGTACCCTGAGCCCTAAGCCCCCGAAATCCGAAAGCTCCTGAAACCCTCCAAGAGCCCGAAACCCTAAACCCGAAACTGTCAGCCCCTCGGCATGACTAGCTTTGGGAACCCAAAAATGTTTGGGTTTAGGGTTAGGGTCTAGGGTCTAGGGTCTAGGGTCTAGGGTCTAGGGTCTAGGGTCTAGGGTCTAGGGTCTAGGGTCTAGGGTTTAGGGTTTAGGGTTTAGGGTTTATATAGGGTTTACTTTAGGGTTTAGGGTGTTGGGCCGAGAGGGCTTGGGGTCTTAAGGGTCTTAGGGCCAGTGAGGGCCTTAGTGTGAGCCTCTAGGGTCCTACGTGAACGGGTGCTACAACATTTGGGGGGGGGGGGAGTAGTCCTATTTTGGAAGGAGCCCTTGTAGATAAACTCTCCCACTACAGGCCCTGCGACCGGATACTGCTGCCCCTCATCGGACTTTCTGGGTCATCCCTAACCCTTGAACCCGAAACCCTTCCTTCCCCTTCTTTTTCTGACGCAGGGCCACGGCAGGCACGGCCTGAGGGGGTTTGAACTTGGGGGCTTTTTAGGGAGGTGTAGGGGAGGCCGGGGTTTCGGGATTTAGGGGTTCAGCTTAGGGCTGAAGGTGTTCGGGTTTGGGGTTTAGGGCTTTGGGAGGTTGGAGGTGGCTGAGGGTTCTTTAGGGCATTTAGGAGGTTCGGGGCTTGGGCTTGGGGTTGGATTTTGGTTGCTTGGGCGAGAGAATGGGGTTGAGAGCTTGAGGCTTTGGGGTTTAAGGCGCTAAGGGTTTGGGACAGAGGGCTCCCAGGCTTTTCAGGTTCAGGGCTCCCAACAAACAACAAGAAAAGAGTCTTCAAAGCACCCTAAACCCTAAACCCTAAACCCTAAACCCTAAACCCTAAACCCTAAACCCTAAACCCTAAACCCTAAACCCTAAACCCTAAACCCTAAACCCTAAACCCTAAACCCTAAACCCTAAACCCTAAACCCTAAACCCTAAACCCACAAGCTCTAAAGCCCAACCCAAGGACTCGAGCCCTCTAAAAGTTCCCGGTCCGAATCCCTTCACTCCCCCGATATCCAACCCTAAACCCTAACCCGGGAAAACCCTAAACCCTAACCCCGAACCCTGGACCCTAAACCACTTGAATCCCTAAAAACCCTAAGCCCTGCAAGTTTCAGTTTTGCCGGAAACAATTTCAACCAGAGCTTGGAGAACGTGGCCTTGCCTGGCAGCTTGCAGTCCCTGAGCTTCGGAAACAATTTCAACCAGAGCTCGGAGAACGCGGCGTTGCCTGGCAGCTTGCAGTCCTTGAGCTTCGGACGCAATAGCTTCGGACGCAATTTCAACCAGAGCTTGGAGAATGTGGCCTTCCCTGGCAGCTTGCAGTCCTTGAGCTTCGGAATGTTGTTCAACCAGAGCTTGGAGAACGTGGCCTTGAGCTTGCAGTCCTTGAGCTTCGGACACAATTTCAACCAGAGCTTGGAGAAAGTGGCCTGGCAGCTTGCAGTCCTTGAGCTTCGGACGCAATTTCAACCAGAGCTTGGCGAATGTGGCCTTGCCTGGCAGCTTGCAATCCTTGAGCTTCGGACGCAATTTCAACCAGAGCTTGGAGAATGTGGCTTTGCCTGGCAGCTTGCAGTCCTTGAGCTTCGGACACAATTTCAACCAGAGCTTGGAGAACGTGGCCTGGCAGCTTGCAGTCCTTGAGCTTCGGACGCAATTTCAACCAGAGCTTGGCGAATGTGGCCTTGCCTGGCAGCTTGCAATCCTTGAGCTTCGGACGCAATTTCAACCAGAGCTTGGAGAATGTGGCTTTGCCTGGCAGCTTGCAGTCCTTGAGCTTCGAACACAATTTCAACCAGAGCTTGGAGAACGTGGCCTGGCAGCTTGCAGTCCTTGAGCTTCGGACGCAATTTCAACCAGAGCTTGGCGAATGTGGCCTTGCCTGGCAGCTTGCAATCCTTGAGCTTCGGACGCAATTTCAACCAGAGCTTGGCGAATGTGGCCTTGCCTGGCAGCTTGCAATCCTTGAGCTTCGGACGCAATTGCAACCAGAGCTTGGAGAATGTGGCCTGGCAGCTTGCAGTCCTTGAGCTTCGAATATTCTTTCGACCAGAGCTTGGAGAATGTGGCTTTGCCTGGCAGCTTGCAGTTCGGAGGCCACTTCAACCAGAGCTTGGAGAATGTGGCCTTGCCTGGCAGCTTGCAGTCCTTGAGCTTCGGAGAGTCTTTCAACCAGAGCTTGGAGAATGTGGCTTTGCCTGACAGCTTGCAGTCCTTAAGCTTTGAAGCTTCTTTCAACCAGAGCTTGGAGAATGTGGCCTTCCCAAGTGGACTTGCATTCTTCGATGGGTTTGGGTTTATCTGTTGTTGTGCACGTGCCTGGTCAGAAGTATGGCAGCGGACTCTGAAGTCAAAACCAATCCGAATGCTTCCTTTTCAGAGGTCTTCTAAGTTAGCAAAAGGCATTTCCATTTTGGTAATAGTACCGCGCTACCCCACGACCCATACCCTGGAAAATCCATATTACCCATCATACATCCCCGATACCCTATGATAAACCAAAATGGAAATGCCATCTTGTAATGATTTGTAAGTAAGATAAGCCCAAATACCCAAACCATAGCAGCCTAACGCCACCCCACTCTGTGCCATTGCCCCCGAAATCCACCTGCCCAAGCACACCATTCCTTATATCCCAGGCTTGCGTAATCTAGACGAATTACGGGGACGACCTGGCCAACGCGGCGCTGACGAAGCTGACAAGGCCGGACTGTTCACAACTCCGGTTGTGGCACCCTGTCAATTACATTCATTCCTAGAGTTGCCCGCTCGTGTCGCCAGTAGAGTTGAAGGTAAAGCTGCCAGATTCCTCCAGTGGAAGTTCTCCGTCCTGCATTCCGCAGTGTCAAGGTTCACGTTGCAAAACCCCAAAACCCCAAAACCCCAAAACCCCAAAACCCCAAAAACCCCCAAAACCCCAAAACCCCAAAACCCCAAAACCCCAAAACCCCAAAACCCCAAAACCCCAAAACCCCAAAACCCCAAAACCCCAAAACCCCAAACCCCCAAAACCCCCCAACACCCCCAAACACCCCCAAACGTCCGATCTTGTGCCATTCTCCATCAATGTCAAACCTTGTGCTGGCAGAGGGCGAAGAGCTGAGCAGGCCCTTGCTTGACAGCAGCGGTGCGAAGCAATGGTGCCATGGGCAGAAGGGTACCTGTTTGGTGCTGGCTTTGGCAATGGTCCTTGCTTGCACTGTTTCTGTGGCGTTGGCGCAGCAGCCCTGGCTCAACTCAATGAAGGAGTTGGCCGTGCAAGAGCAGTCAAGTCTTGTCCGTGGAATTGAGGACATACCGAACTTGACAGACGCGAAGCCTTGGGTGAAGAAGAACTTCGAGGCCTGTATGGTTACATTCTGGGGGTGGGCGCCCATTTCGTCATATCTGTCAAAGATTGCAATCCACAACGAGGAAAAGCTTTGTGCCTGTGCAGCTATCGCTTCGAGCACATCGGATGCGGATTCAGAACGCCCTGAGGATGCGGATTTTCAGAACCGCTTAGACAAAGTTTTGGATTGTAGGTGGCTGATTCATGCGGACAATATTGCAGACACAGCCTGCTTTGCAGAAGCTTGTCCGAGCGCAGTCAAAGATGACTCCCATTGAGCCCCCCATGTCCACTTATTCTGTACATCAGTCAAAAATGTCGAGTTATTGACCTGCCGGTGTTTGGGGGAGCTTCCGTTTGCACAGACACAATTCCTCATATTAGAACCTGCCAGGCGTTCACCAACTCTCGCGTTGGCTCGTGGGAAAAGACATGCGCTAGACATTCATGTCCGCCTCCCTGCCATCCCATTGGTGTCTCTATCCAGTTCTCATACCATCTTTCACTGAATCACACATTGCAAATTGCAGCACAGTATGACCACCCAACGAACTCAACACCACACCGGCGCGAACTCAACCCCACACCGGTGTGATGTTGGCTTCCCCCGCGTAGTCTTGCGCCGCAATCAGGATGCCCATCCCTGCTTCTGCTGTCATGCGCCAGTGTGTGAGAGTCGCAGAAAGCACAAACCGAAAGTGCCTGAAACCACTCTCCTGCCCTTGGCAACCCGCCCTGCGTCAGGAGGGCCCTCTTCTTTCGTCTACCACGCCGAGCCCGACAAGCAGATCCAGTGCTACCACTACAAGTGCCTCAGGTGGTTCGGGTTATTAGGAATATTTTTCAAAAAACGTGTAAAACAAGCCCCAAATTTTGAAACATAACGGCTTCAAAACAATAAAGACGTTAAAACAGCAACGAAAACATTGGGGAAACCTATACACGAACAAGTAGAAAACAAAATAGTACAAAAATCAAATTTGACAACTCGGGTGTAGTAAACGTTAGGGGTTTAGGATGACCACCAACCATAACATTATAAGGTTAATAATGTTCTAACTGTTTTATGCTAGGGAAAACACATACTCTCCATAATTTCTTCTGTGGCTGTGTTATAATCATCTCTCCAACCAACCAGCCAAAAGTCAACACACTCACGTATTGTCTCTTTCACGATGATCTCTTTTCTGATAGTAGCGTTGCCAAACTTCATAACCGCATTTTTAATATTGTAGTATTGTAGTATTCTATTTCGCCCAAAACCCTTGTAGTGTCATGGAGGTTTGAAATAACTCCATACAACAAAGCCTCATGATTTACTCCAAAAAGTGTAAAGGTGTCCAAGACCACATTATCAGAAATATTCACAAACTGTTTCATCATTTGTCTTCGCGGGTTGTTTGACATGTTGATAATATTCTTGTATTTCCTTCTATCCATGTGTGTGTCAATGTCATGGCTATGAAAATACAAATGTACTAGTATTCTCTGTACTTTGTTTCCTTTTGACCAATAAGGGTGTTCATCAAAATCTTTCATTGTTTCTAGTTTTCTCACACACCGATCGCACTTAGAATAATCACACACCCTTTTGCATATATCGAATGGCATTTTGTTGGTCAATACCTCAATCTTTTGCATTTCTTCGCATTTCCAACAATTGTCAAATTTGAACATTTTCTTGTTAATATGAATAGGCGTTATTTCTTTAAAGCCTTTTTCCTAGAAAAACGGTCCTAAACTTTTATACAACCATAACATTATACAGTTAATAATGTTATAATTGGTTCAAATTAGAAACCAAACAAGGTTCTCAGGGGGTCATTTGCTTCATCCGTTAAGTCAGTATAAGGGTGGTTCATTAGCCTTCCAAGGATTTTTTCAAAGTCCCTGATTATTGTTTCTGCTTGAAAACCATTATCGTAGATATAATCCCAAATATTAATATCTTTTAAAAACATAAGGTTATTGTATATCCGGTTGAACAGTTCATATCTTCTTTTTTGCCAAATTCCTGAACAGACTGTTTTTAGCACAGTCATAACTGGGAAAATCATTTTTAACTGAGAAAATAAGTTTATCTACATGATAGCGATGTATTGTATTCCGTTTGATAATGTCCTCTAACATGTTTTCTTTTCCTTGGCGATCTTCGCATCTACATCTACGACACTGATAAGTAAAGCCGTAAATATTATTAATAAGATTTTCTGGCAATGACAATTCGAGATAACGATCGTGTTTTCTACAATCCTTGCATTTACATGTATCCCTGTTTTCCCTACTTTCCCTGATGCAGTCGCGAACCTTGATAACATCCAAGAAGTTATTCATTATTTCATCCTGTTCTTTCTTAGTTGACATTTTCCTGCTAATATACTAAGGCGCTATTTCTTTAAAGCCTTTTTCCTAGAAAAATCTGATCCTAAACTTTTAACAGTTCAAACCGTAAATACGGTCGCGTTTGTCCCTCCACATTATAATAGTTTTGTCCCACCTTCTTGTCAATTTTTTCAATGGTGTAAACATTTTGCGACCAGTTGCCCACACGCTCTTTTTCACTGGGTTTTCGCTTCCTGAATATCTTAACCTCATCTCCTTTATCATCCTCGGGATAAATCCCATTGCGCCGTGCCTTACTGCTGAGGTTCAGTTTTACCTTGAAAGCATTAGACTCTTTTCTGGCTTACTAAGCCCTTTGAAACCAAAAGGGCAACTCTTTTATTCCTAGGTTACTATTGGGTCTAGTGTCCCCTAAACCCTAAACCCTAACCCTAAACCCTGAACCCTAAACCCTAAACCCTAAACCCTACACCCTAGACCCCAAACCCTAAACCCTAAATCCCTAAACCCTAAACCCTGGTAAGTACCATGAACCTCCAAAGTCGTGAACCGAAAGCCCACATGTGCAGGTTCGGCACTCGCGGCGTGGAGGCGGACTGTCTCATGGCCTCGAGCCCGGTTGGAGTTTTTGGTTGGTTTAGGGTTTAGGGCTTAGGGTTGAGGGTTTAGGGTTTAGGGTTAGGGCTTATAGGGTGAACTGATGGAGTGCAGAAAGCACAAGGCTGACTCAGTCGATCCAGCGGGAGAACCCATTATCGCCTTACCGTTTCCCATCGCACTCGGAAGATATACACCGCCAGCATGACCCCTGAACCCTAAACCCGAAACCCTAAACCAAAACCCTAAACCCTAAACCCTAAACCCTAAACCCTAAACCCTAAACCCTGAACCCGAAACCCTGAACCCGAAACCCTGAACCCTGAAGTCGTAATCGACTTCCCCGCCCATATGGGCCCAGTGCGCTGTTACAATGATGCCTTTCTCGGGTCATGGACTACGGTGGGGTGTCATAACGGCATGACGCCTGTTGCCCGCGCGGCCGTCTCCAGTAGTGCCGAAGCTCGACCAAGCTAGGGTGAGGAGTTTTCGTAGACCACACGATGGTGAGAGCGAAGCGAAGTGCAGAGAGCTCAAAATTCGCCGGGCGCTGTTATGTCCTGGTCGCCGGGCTTAACCCCCAAACCTTAACAACCTCAAGCCTTAAGCCCTAAGCCCTAAATCCCAGACCCTAAGCCCTAAGCCCTAAGCCCTAAGCCCTAAGCCCTAAGCCCTAAGCCCTAAGCCCTAAGCCCTAAGCCCTAAGCCCTAAGCCCTAAGCCCTAAGCCCTAAGCCCTAAGCCCTAAGCCCTAAGCCCTAAGCCCTAAGCCCAAAACCTTAAACCCTAAACCCTAAACCCTAAACCCCCGTTTTTTGAAGCCCAGGTCTCGCACGTGGACCCACTGCTGCACCCGAACGAGACATACTGCTACCCAACGGACCCGCGCTTGCCGGAATAGGGTTCAGGGTTTAGGGTTTGGGGTTTAGGGTTTAGGGTTAGGGTTCAGGGTTAGGGTTCAGGGTTTAGGGTTTAGGGTTTCGGGTTTAGGGTTTAGGGTTTAGGGTTTAGGGTTTAGGGTTTAGGGTTTAGGGTTTAGGGTTTAGGGTTTAGGGCTCAGGGTTCAGGGTTCAGGGTTTAGGGTTTAGGGTTTAGGGTTTAGGGTTTAGGAGTTTAGGGTTCAGGAGTTTTCAACCAGAAAGCCCGGAAAGGCCCCATCTGACTGCGGAGACGACCTCCAAGCCCGGCTTGTCGGGAAGATCTAGAAAGCATACCCCCCCCCCCCCAAAACAAAAAGAACGGTTTAGGGTTTAGGTTGTAGGGTTTTAGGGTTTAGGGTTTAGGGTTCCCAAAAGCCAAAACCCTAAACCCCCCTTTACAGGGTTTCAGGGATTTCTGGCTTATGGGTTTCGCGGTTTTGGGATTTAGGGATTGGATGACCCAGTTGCAAAAGCCCCAAACCCGCACGGTCATGCTCAAATCCTAAGCCAGAAGCTCTTTTGTGATGTTCAAACCCTAAACCCCTAAACGCCCTGAACCCTAAACCGTAAGCAATCAAATCCCAAACGCCCTAAACCCTCAACCCCAAACCCTAAACCCTATCCTGTTCATGCCGTAAACCCTGACACGATGGTTTTTTTCCGCAAGCCGGGTCGGCGCGGGGCCCGAAACAGGAAAATCTTGGTGATCCCTTTGAATCGGCTGACTTGGCGGGCAAACCTTGCGGATTAAGAGCGTGGACAGAGGCAAGTCGTAAACCTTTTTAATCGCTCCTAAAGCCGAGACCCTGAACCCTAAACCTTGAACCCTGAACCCTGAGCCCTGAACCACCTAGAAGGAGACTAGGGAGCGACCCAGCCCTGAACGCTCTGAGAGAAGGCGTGGCAAGCCTGTCTGTAAAGGGGGGTAAGAGGCCCCTAAAGGTTTAGGGTTTCGTTGTGAGAGTTTTGGGGTTTAGGGTTTCGGGTTTCGGGTTTGGGGCTTGGGGTTCACTGAACCCTAAAACTGGTCCAGCTTCTAAGGGGGAGTTTCCTGGCCCATCAATATGGTCCCTTGCCTTCCCTCAAGGGCTTCCCCCCCCCCCCCCCCCCCAAGCCAGGGTGGGATCCCTTACGTCGGGGTTTCCCTGAATTCAGCTTGATGACCTCAAGGGTTCTGAAGTAGGGGCCCTAGAAGTTTTTGTAGGGGTTTAGGGTTTAGGGTTTATGAGGGTTCCCCGAGTAAGGGCCCACATTGCGGGACCATGAAACTGCCTCTCGCCGGCCGAAAGGGCGGGTAGCCCGGTTTGAGCCCGAAACCCTACAGCCCCAAACCCTAAACCCTAAACCCTAAACCCTAAACCCTAAACCCTAAACCCAACACCCCAACACCCCAACACCCCAACACCCCAACACCCCAACACCCCAACACCCCAACACCCCAACACCCCAACACGCCAACACGCCAACACGCCAACACCCCAACACCCCAACACCCCAACACGCCAACACTCCAACACTCCAACACCCTGCACCTCAAAACCCTAACCCACAAACTTCTTTGCCTGAACTCCTAAACCAGCCTAAGCCACCCTAAACCTTAAACCCAAAACCCTAAAAACCCTGCGAGGACTATGGGCAGCAGCGTTGTGAGGCTTGGGGTCTCCGGCCATGGTTGGAGTCCACATAGAGTTTAGGGTTTAGGGTTTCAGGGTTAAGGGTTTAGGGTAGGGTCTTGGGGTTACGGCTTACTACAATAAAGAGCTTCTGGCGGGGTATCAGGCAATGGGGGCCGATGGAGACAGAGCCCTTCCCAATGATACACTCCCCGAACCCTAAACCCCAAAACCCCTGAACCCGAAACCCAAAACCCCAAAACCCCCGAACCATCAACCCGAAACCCTGAGAACCCCCGAACCCTAAACCCTAAGCCCCTTCTAAGCCTTAAACCCTAGACCCTAAACCCTAAACCCTAAACCCTAAACCCTATCCCTAACCAGAAGCTTCGCCCCTAAACCAAACACCCCAAATCCTCCGGGCTTCGCTGTCAGCCGAACCACCGATCCCTCAGTTCGAACCGTTAGTTTTCAAACCCTAAACCCTAAGCCCTAAGCCCTAAACCCCAAACCCTAAACCCTAAACCCTCAACCCCGGTTTCGGGTTTGGGGTAGTGGGTGGACACCAAACCCCTAGCCCAAGACTCCCAAATCCCTGAAAGTCCCTTGACAACCCCCGTAGCCCTGAACCAAAAACCTGAAATTTTAAACATCTAAACCCTACTGCCCTCCCTACACCTCCCTAACCCCCTCACGTCCGAAGCCCTACGCCCCCCAGCAAGAAAACGGTGAGCCTTGTGCCAGGTCTGGGACCAGCGTCTTCAGGTCCTTTGCGTAGGGCCGCCCTGTGCAGGTGTTCGGGGTTTGGGGGCTTCAAAGGTTTTGGGGGGGGGGGGGGGTTAGGGCGTGTGTGGCGAGGATTCTTGTCGGGATATCAAGAGTCAAGAAGGGCGTGGGTGGCGTTTTTCTTTCCCGCCCTTCCAGGTGTGGTAGCGACCGGATTTCTACCCAGCCCCCGCATGGTCTTGCACAGTGCTACCTGTTCGGGCTCTCGGGTCCTTCCTCAAGCGTGGCTAGCAGAATCCCGAAGCCCCTACACCCTGAACCCTAAACCCTAATCCCCAGCCAAATCCTCGTATTCAGGCCACTTTGAGTTCGGAGCCCTTACTCTTGCGTGTTGGTTCGTGGAGAAGGAAGGAGCAGAAAGAGTGGTCATGGTTACTGCCCCATTCTTTCATTCCCTGCTAGCAAGGAAGAAAAGCACCGTGACTTGTGATGCCTTAGACGATTGCACGTGCCAGCGAAATTTGAGGGGGAGGATTAGGGGTTTTCGTTGCTCCTGAAGCCCTAAGCCCTCAAGTTGGGTCTCAACCTCCGTTCTGGGGATATTTGAAAAACTCTAAGCCCTAAACCCACTTCCCTAAACCCTAAACCCTAAATCCATAAACCCTAAACCCCAAACCCCAAACCCCAAACCCCAAACCCTATGCCCTAAACCCTAGTCGGCTTCCGCACCCCAAGGCGCACTACGTGGGTCCGGGGGAAGGTCTCGGGGGCAACTTGCCCGAACAATGCAAGGCGCCGTCGTCTCCTTGCAGCTTACCTTGGGGACCTAATGAATCCTAGGGTTTAGGGTTTAGGGTTTAGGGTTGGTATATCTAGACACACATGCACCTTGAAACCACATGGTGGTTTCCGATATGAGGGGGTACCTTACTAGGGTCCTTATTATCCTGTTATTTACGGGTGTTTTTTGGGGTGCCTTATGTAAACTCCCACATGAACCCTATTAAGGTATGTGAACCATAAACCCTATTAAGGTGCGTGAACCCTGAACTGGGGCGAATCTACCCTGTACTAGTATAAGTACTCCTAAGGTATCTGAACCATAAGCCCTTTTAGTGTTCCGTTTTCAGTCCCGAAGGTAAGGTTGAGGAATCATGCTCCATGCTTGCGCATGTAGCAAGGGCGCAGGGCTCAGTGCTTTCTGGGATCCGGATGGCTGCCTGAATGCAGCAAAATCCTCCTTCCCTAAATCTAAACCCTAAACCCTAAACCCTAACCCTCAACCCTCAACCCTAAACCCTAAACCCTAAACCCTAAACCCTAAACCCTAAACCCTAAACCCTAAACCCTAAACCTTGAAACCAAAACCCAAAACCCAAAACCCTAAACCACAAGAAACCTCGCAGTGCCAGGGGCTCTTCATGGCGCGCAAGGCATCCCCCTCCCTGTGCTCTCGGGCGTTCCGGGATGCCGGGCTGTGCGAAAGTTTGGGTTTGGGGTTTAGGGTTTCGGGTTTAGGGTTTAGGGTTTAGGGTTTAGGGTTGCGGGTTTCGGGTTTCGGGTTTCGGGTTTCGGGTTTCGGGTTTCGGGTTTAGGGTTTAGGGTTTACGGTTTAGGGTATAGGGTTTAGGGTTTAGGGTGTATAGAAGGGAAGCTCGCTGGTGCTAAAAGCACCCGGGCCGCTCGCTTGCGTTAGCATGTAGTCCCACCCCAAACACCCAAATTATTCTCGTTTAGGGTTTAGGGTTCACCCCCCAAACCCCCCTCAAGGGGGGCTTTCTTGCTTTGTACAGAGAAGAGCAGGGTGGGGCCTCCCGAGCTTTGTGGAGCCTGTCAGTGGCTCGTAGTTTCTGGGAGCTTTCAGGAGGGGTGCCCAAAACCGTCAATTGCAATACTAAAAAGCTACATCCGGGCACATGCTGGAACTCGGGGCTTCATGCAGCCTTGAGGGCAGCAAAACGGCAGGGGGCAGCAGGGGCCTCGGCCGGCCCCTGCTTCCAACCATGGAAGTAAAATGAAGCAGGAAAATGGTAGGGGGTAGCAGGGGCCTCGGCCGGCCCCCTGCTTCCAACTGGTCGTAGCAAGACAGAAAAAACCCATGTCAGAAGGTCGCAGAGGGGGTTCAGGGGGGTCGCAGGGCAGAAAAACCCATGTCAGGTTTTGGTTCAGGATCCCGGTCAGGGGCGAGAAAGGGGGTCTCAAGAGGGAGTTCAGAAAAGAAGGGTTTTTTTTTGGGCAGGAGGCCCCTGGACGGGCCACGAAGAGGGGGGGGCCCCTGGTTCGGAGGCCCAGACAGACCTAAAAAAACCAAAATGACATCAAAGCCTTTTAGAAGGTCCACAACCCCACAAGGTCCCAGAGGGGTCCTAGGGGAGTTTCAAAGAAAGGTCCAAGAAGGGTCGTTTGAGGCATTAGGCATTTTGGCCTAAGGAGGTCCCACAGCCCCAGAAGGTTTCAGAGGGGTTTTAGGGGAGTCCCAGGCGGGTCCCAGGGCGTTTAAAGGCATTTAGGGCGATTCGCCCCTGAGCGGGGAGACGGGGCCCAGACTCCGGCCGGGGGGTACCCTCCGACCCCTAAAAAAACCAAAATGACATCGGGATGGGTCTTACGCCCTAGCACTGCAGGCCCTGTGTATTGGGAGGCTTTACCCTCCCTCACCAATCCCCCATAAACTCATTCTATTCTTTAATTGGCTTGTTCGCGAAAAAACCAAGCGCATAAACTCATGCATTTCGTGAACCAGAAATCCAATAAAAAGTCAATTGAAAGAAACGCAATCACTTGTTAAGGCCTTTGGTAACTAATAAAATTCCCTAATTAGCCCACGTGTCAAAGAGGGGTTCATTCGCAAGGTAACAAGAAGATACGAACTGTGGGGAAACTAATGATTGACGAAGTGAAACGATAAATGCACTCATTAAAAACCCCTTAATAATACTATCTTTATAGGGGCTCACGGGCTCGCTTATTTATTATTCAATATCGCCCGTGAATACTAATAATACACCTTAAGGACCAATCATAATATCTTCACAGGTTCATATTATTCTTATCTTTTCAATCGCTGGTTAATTTTATATTTTAAATGGGCATTTAATGCAGTAGTTATAATGTAAGCACAAGAACACCCTTAACACTCATATTTTCCAGTCCAGTTACTTGTATTTTAAGGGAACAAAGACGCGAGAATGCAAATAACCCAACAAATGAAGGAAATGAACGTATTATTCGCCCGTAGATTCCGTTCTGTGGAGACGCTCGGTCGGGGACCTCGGTCGAAGCCTCGAGCGCCCGTGTAAATGGACAGCAGCGCCCTCGGCAGTTTAGGGTTTAGGGTTTAGGGTTTAGGGTTTAGGGTTTAGGGTTTAGGGTTTAGGGTTTAGGGTTTAGGGTTTAGGGTTTAGAGGGGTGGAGGGTGTATCTAGGGCGCTGTTCGTTGTCGAGTCTGGGGTTTTGGGGCTTTTAGTTGGCTTAGGAGTTAACCTTGATTTGGATGGTTTAGGGGGTTAGGGTTTCGGATGTCGAGTCAGTAGCTGGGAACCCTATACCCTAAACCCTAAACCCCAAACCCCAAACCCTAAAACCGAATCCTGAACCCTAAACCCTCAGACCTTCTGCGACACGGCAGCTGCCAGCTGGCTTGTCCCGTTTTTGCGCTCAGGTGCCGTTCTTGGAACGAACCCTAAACCCTAAACCCTAAACCCTAAAACCTAAACCCTAAAACCTAAACCATAAACTTTGAGAAGTCCACATCAATCCTAAGCCCAAAGCCCCACGCAGGGAGTTTGCATTCCTGGCCAGGGTCCTCAAGCCCCGCAAGCATTGATGAGGCGAAGCCTGCACTACATCCTCAAGTGCTTGACCAGGTATTATTCGGGTTTAGAGTTTCGATACTCTCACCACGCTCTGTCCTGAACCCACTGAACCAAGAAGTAGACAACTTCTGCAGCTTCTGCAGGTTTTTTGTCCTTGTTAGTTCTTAAGCCCTGAAACCTTATCGCCGGTATCCTTCAATCCTCGTACCGAAATCCTTGTCCTTAAGCTCTAAACCCCAAGCCCCAGCCAAACCTCTTTAAATCCTAAACCCTTTAGCCCATATCTTGGAATCCTAAGCGGTGTGTGCTGTACACACTAACTCTAAACCTGAATCCTTGAAACCTAAACCCTAAGTATTAAATCCGGAACCCAAAGCCCTACACCCAAATGCCATAACCCTAAACCGGAAGCCCTAAACCCTAAACCCTAAACCCTAAACCCTAAACCCTAAACCCTAAACCCTCAACCCTCAACCCTCAACCCTCAGTCCTCAACCCAAGAACCCGAATCCCCTTGGGCCTGTGAGGAGACTGACTGCAAGGACTTCTTTGAGCCCAAGGCGCCCCAGGTTTAGGGTTTCAGGTTTCAGGGTTCAGGGTTCAGGGTTCAGGGTTTAGGGTTTAGGGTTTAGAGTTCAGATCCATCGGCCTTTATTTGTGGTTCACGGTTGGCCTTCGCATGTTACGTTGCGACCAAAGTTTCCCTTGGCCTGGCTTAGCCCGCAGCCCCTCCCTTTTAGTAGGGTTTAGGGTTTAGGGTTTAGGGTTTCGGCTTTCGGGTTTAGGGGTTAGGGTGTAGGGTGTCGAGTTTAGGGTTTCGGTTTAGGTTCAGGACACATGACCCCGACCAGACTTTGGATGACGTGAGACTACCCAGCTGCTTTACAACCTTCGGCGACGTTCAGGAATCAGCTCCCTCAGGGACATGGTCAGCCCAACGTTGGGATCAGATACCCTATGACCTATCCAACCCAAACCTAAACCCCAAACCCCAAACCCCAAACCCCAAACCCCAAACCCTAAACCCTAAACCCTAAACCCTAAACCCTAAACCCTAAACCCTAAACCCTAAACCCTAAACCCTAAACCCTAAACCCTTAACCCTTAACCCTTAACCCTTAACCCTTTAAACCCTAAACCCTAAACCCTAAACCCTAAACCCTAAACCCTAAGGCTCATTTCGTCCTTCAAGGTCAAGGCACAAGGACCCATGGCCGACCTCGCACCAGGCTTTCGGGCCATGCTTCGTGGGTTGTCTCAAGAAGAACGGAAGGTCCTCCGCCAGTGCCTTGACGAATTTGAGGGCCTTACTGCTAGCCGACAGTTGACGGTCTGTGGCCTCGGAGGTTCAGACGTGCAGATTCCTCTTGAAGACAACATGACCGTGGAAGACTTGCGCAAGAGAGTCGCAGGAAGGATCGGCTTGGGGTTAGGTGGCGTGGTTGTCCTGGCGGCTGGCGGCAATGCCCTGGACGATTCCAAGCCGCTGTTGGAGCAAGTTCAGGGCAAAGTCATCACTCATGTGGTTCAACAAGTTGCCCTTGCCATGTTAGTTTGCTTTCCCTTGTTGTCTGGGTTCAGCAGAACCTTTATCTTGGAATTTTATCATAGGGTTTAAGGGACCAACCTAGGTTGGTGCAGGGCACGCCGCAGCTGCGTTTCTGCGAGCCAGTGAGGGCCAACGCCTGAGCGTGATGGACGTGCGTGCAAAGGATGCAATCTCTTCCCTGACATTGTGGGATGATCGCAGACTCGAGAATGTTGAACTGCCAAAGGGCTTGCAGTCCTTGAGCTTCGAAGGCGATTTCAACCGTAGCTTGGAGAATGTGGACTTGCCTGGCAGCTTGCAGACGTTGATCTTCGAAGACGATTTCAACCAGAGCTTGGAGAACGTGGCCTTGCCCGGCAGCTTGCAGTCCTTGAGCTTCGGAGGCGATTTCAACCAAAGCTTGGCGAATGTGGCCTTGCCTGGCAGCTTGCAGTCCTTGAGCTTCGGAGTTTCTTTCGACCAGAGCTTGGTGAATGTGGCCTTGCCTGGCAGCTTGCAGTCCTTGAGCTTCGGAGATTCTTTCAACCAAAGCTTGGAAAATGTGGCCTTGCCTGGCAGCTTGCAGTCCTTGAGCTTCGGAATGTTGTTCAATCAGAGCTTGGAGAACGTGGCCTTGCCTGACAGCTTGCAGTCCTTGAGCTTCGGAACGTTTTTCAACCAGAGCTTGGCGAATGTGGCCTTGCCTGCCAGCTTGCAGTCCTTGAGCTTCGGAGCTTCTTCTTTCAACCACAGCTTGGAGAATGTGGCCTTGCCTGGCAGCTTGCTGTCCTTGGACTTCGGACACTTTTTCAATCAGAGCTTGGAAACTGTGGCCTTGCCCGGCAGCTTGAAAACCTTGAGCTTCGGAGGCGAATTCAACCAGAGCATGGCGAACGTGGCCTTGCCTGGCAGCTTGCTGTCCTTGGACTTCGGACACGATTTCAATCAGAGCTTGGAGCATGTTGCCTTGCCTGGCAGCTTGCAGTCCTTGAGCTTCGGAGCTTTGTTCAACCACAGCTTGGCGAATGTGGCCTTGCCCGGCAGCTTGCAGTCCCTGAGCTTCGGAGAGTCTTTCAATCAGAGCTTGCAGAATGTGGCCTTGCCCGGCAGCTTGCAGTCCTTGAGCTTCGGAGGAGAGTTCAACCAGAGCTTGGAGCATGTGGCCTTGCCTGGCAGCTTGCAGTCCTTGAACTTCGGAATGTTGTTCAACCAGAGCTTGGAGAATGTGGCCTTGCCTGGCAGCTTGGAGTCCTTGATCATCCGAGGCGATTTCGATCAGATCTTGGCGAATGTGGCCTTGCCAGGCAGCTTGCAGTCCTTGAGTTTCGAAGGCGGCTTCAACCAAAACTTGGACAACGTGGCCTTGCCTGGCAGCTTGCAGTCCTTGAGCTTCGGAGATTCTTTTAACCAAAGCTTGGAGAATCTGGCCTTGCCTGGCAGCTTGCAGTCCTTGTGCTTCGGACACGATTTCAATCAGAGCTTGGAGAATGTGGCCCTGCCCGGCCGCTTGCAGTCCTTAAGCTTCGGAGACTCTTTCAACCAAAGCTTGGAAAACGTGGCCTTGCCTTGCAGCTTGCAGTCTTTGAGCTTCGGAGGCGACTTCAATCAAAGCTTGGCGAATGTGGCCTTGCCTGGCAGCTTGCAGTCCTTGAGCTTCGGGGCTTCTTTCAACCAGAGCTTGGCGAATGTGGCCTTGCCTGCCAGCTTGCAGTCCTTGAACTTCGCGCCCGCTGCTTCTTTCAACCAGAGCTTGTCGAATGTGGCCTTGCCTGCCGGCTTGCAATCCTTGAACTTCGCGCCCGCTTCTTCTTTCAACCAGGGCTTGGAGAATGTGGAGTTGCCTGGCAGCTTGCAGTCTTTGAGGTTCCTAGGCGAGTTCAACCAGAGCTTGGAGAACGTGGCTTTGCCTGGCAGCTTGCTGTCCTTGGACTTCGGGGCTTCTTTCAACCAGAGCTTGGCGAATGTGGATTTGCCAAGTGGACTTGTGTGCTTTGATGGATTGGGTTTATCTGTTGTTGTGCACGCGTCTGGTCAGAAGAAGGGCAGTGAAATCTGAAGTCGAAATGCTTCATTTTAAGTGGGCTTCTAGACCCCACACCATACACCTTAAATCGTCAACCCTACAATCTCCCCTACCCTACACCCTAAACCCTAAACCCTAAACCCTAGACCCTAGACCCTAAACCCTAAACCCTAAACCCGAAACCCTAAACCCTAAACCTTAAACCCTAAACCCTAAACCCTAAACCCTAAACCCTAAACCCCTAAACCCCTAAACCCCTAAACCCCTAAACCCCCAAACCCCCAAACCCCTAAACCCCTAAACCCCTAAACTCCTAAACCCCTAAACCCCTAAACCCCTAAACCCCTAAACCCCTAAACCCCTAAACCCCTAAACACCTAAACCCCTAAACCCCTAAACCCCTAAACCCCTAAACCCCTAAACCCCTAAACCCCTAAACCCCTAAACCCCTAAACCCCTAAACCCCTAAACCCTAGACCCTAAACCCTAAACCCCTCTCCTCCAATGCCCCCCCTCCCCCTCCGAATTTTGGGGTTTAGGGCTAGGGGGCTTCTCCTTGCCTTTCACTCGAGAAACCCTCAGCCGCGTTAGGACCAAAAAGCATTCCTAGGATACTCTTCTTGAGTCTAGCCCCAAACCACATTTTTGATAGCTGTTTTTTTTTTTTTTGGGGGGGGGGTGGGGGCGGCGGGGGGGGGGGGGTGGGGGGGGGGGGGGAGGGGGGCGGGGAGGGGAGGGGTGGGGGGAGGGTGAACTAAACCCTAACCCTCAATCCTCAACCCTCAACCCTAAACCGGGGGCTCTGAGATGCCCCCTGCAGACCATCTCGCTGCCCTGGTGTGGCCAGCTCACTGCTCAGATTTTTTGCGAAGCCGAGGGGCTTTTCACTTTTTCAGGGTGTCCGGGGTGGTTGAGTCTCGGTTCAGGGCTGAACCCGAAACCCTAAACCCTAAACCCTGAACCCTAAACCCTAAACCCTAAACCCTAAACCCTAAACTGCGAGCAAGGCAAGGCAGCGGGCTGCAGCGAGCCCGCCGAGCCTCTAGCGACGGCAGCCGACAACTGAGCAGCGACAGTCTAGCAGTTGGAGGCAGATGCTCTCTTTAGTGCCAGAAGAGTTAGCTTCTGGCACCGTAACGCACTCCCCACAGCTTTGAAAGAGGGAACAGGGCGTAAAGCCCTAAAGCATATTTTATTACCCTAAAGCCTAACCGTCCGTCCTTTTTGGTATTCGGGCGGGGGAGGTTTAGGATTTAGGATTTAGGATTTAGGACTTAGGACTTAGGATTTAGGATTTAGGATTTAGGATCTAGGATTTAGGCTTTAGGCTTTAGGCTTTAGGCTTTAGGATTTAGGGCTTTAGGATTTAGGATTTAGGGTTTAGGGTTGAGGATTTAGGATGTGGGGTTCTGGAGGTTGCCCCGGCTCCTCCCGGACCATTTCTGCGCATTTCTGGGCTCCCCTACACCCGGGGACCCCGGGTGTAGGTTTCCCCCACCACACTCCCCTGGTAGGTATAGGCACGAGCCTCATGCTTCGAGTCGAGAAAACGTTTCTGTCCCCCGCCACACGCGGCCCCGAGCGCGGGTCTGGGACCCTCCGTCCTGGCCTGTTCGGGCGTAAAGACACAACATATAAGCATACTGTTGCACTCTTGTTGTTTTGATTTATACTAAAATATCAACTACAGCAGAGAATACAAAGCAACAAGAGAATCATCCCGATTTCTGTAGGCAGAATCGCATTTTTTTACTGCGGGCCCGGGCAAATCCTGGGGGTCCCCTTCTTTTAGGGGGCCTTTTGAAGCTCTTGGGTGCTTTCTGGTACTATTGTGGCCCTTTTGGGGTGAAACGTTTATGATTTTTATTAAGATATCCACTACAGCAGAGAATACAAAAGCAACGAGAGAACAAGAAACGTTCTTGTACACAGCGGCGCCACAGAGCGCAGCGACAGCGAGCGATGGCGCCGCGGCCCCGAGCGCGGAATCGGCGCCCTCCGTCCGGGCCTGCTCGGGCGTAAAAACACAACATATAAGCACACTGTTGCCCCCTGCTTTACTTTTCGTTTTTTATGCTAGGATATCAACTGCAGCAGAGAATACAACGCGGCGAGAGAACTATTTTCAAAAAATAAACCCTAAACCCTAACAGAGTAAGGTTTGGGTGGTCTTGGGGTGGGGTTTTAGCTTTCGCGCGACGCGCCGCCCACGACCCCTTGGGTCGAGGCGCGTCGCTTCAGTGAGCAAACCCTAAGCCGTAAACCCTAAACCCTAAACCCTAAACCCTAAACCCTAAACCCTAAACCCTAAACCCTAAACCCTAAACCCTAAACCCTAAACCCTAAACCCTAAAAACCCTAAACCCTAAACCCTAAACCCTAAACCCTAAACCCTAAACCCTAAACCCTAAACCCTAAACCCTAAACCCTAAACCCGCCCGCCACCCCACTCTCTTGTCTTTTGGGGTAGCCGGGCGCTGGTCGAGCGCTCAGTGAGGCCCTGCAAGGGAGCCCCAGGGCGACCGAGCTGGCCTCCAGGCTGGCTTACCCTCCAGGCAGGCACAGGCCGAGTCAGCAGTTGTCACTGTTTTAACCCGGCCAAAAAGCCTTTTGTGCTCTGGCCCTGGCCCTGGCCGTGGCCCTGGTTCTGCTGGCCCTGGCCCTGGCCCGGCCCTAGCCCTGGCCCTCGCCCTGGCCCTGGCCCTGCCCTGACCCTGGCCCTGGCCCTGACCTGGCCCTGGCCCTGGCCCTGGCCCTGGCCCTGGCCCTGCCCTGGCCCTGGCCCTGGCCCTGGTGGCCCTGGCTGGTTCTGGCCCTGCCTGACCCTCCCCTGACCCTGACCTAGTTTTGCGGCCCTGGCCCTGACCCTGGCCTGTTCGAGTCATCTTACCCCCTTGCGCCAAGCCAAGCTGTCCGCGCACCAGTTTGTGTCCTGTTTCGGGGTGTAGCCCCTTCGCGCCAACCCAATCTGTTGCTACAACTTTGTGCCTGGTCCTGACCCTGGCCCGGCACCCCACCTTACCCCCTTCGCGCCAAGCCAAGCTATCCGCCACACCAGCCCTGTTTCCATAACGCTCTGCCCAACCCAAGCTGTTCACTGTGTGTTCTTCCTGGCGCCAACCAAGCCTCGCTGCCTTTCTCTGTTCCTGGCCCATCCCTTAGCCCCTTCGCGCCAACCCAAGCTGTCTTCACGGACCCTGCCTCGTTTCCGTCTGCTGCAGCTTTGCGCCTGGTCCACGCACCTTGTGGAAATCCCCAAAAAGGGTGTGAGTGCTGACTCATGTGATGCTTTGTAAAAAAATAAAAGGTCTTAACTCCTTGAGAGTTGTAAGTGGGCGGTCTTGGGGTGGGTAGGTCTGCAGACTACCGCGCGCTCCCAAAGCGCGCTCCCGTCTGGCACGCCCTAAACCCTAAACCCTAACCCTAAACCCTAAACCCTAAACCCTAAACCCTCAACCCTAAACCCTAAACCCTAATAAAACCCTAAACCCCAAAACCCTAAACCCTAAACCCTAAACCCTAAACCCTAAAGCCATGGCGTGCGGAGTAGACTTTATCGCTCTTCAGTGCTGGTACTGCCGACTCTGTTCGGACACAACCGCCCTCCTAGGCTGCCAACAACACCCTAAACCCTAAACCCGAAACCCTAAACCCTAAACCCCAAACCCTAAACCCTAAACCTAAATCCCAAAAGGGCCCCAGTGTGAACCCATGGATGCCTTTCTCGTGGGCAGGACTCAAGGGCTTAGGGTTTAGGGTTTGGGGTTTAGGGTTTAGGGGTTTCGGGTTTGGGCCAAGAACCTCCAAAGAGGAATATGTAATATTGGGGGGGGGGGGGGGGGTAGGGGGTGTTTGAGAGTAGTGTAATAGGGGATTATTCCCACAAGCCAGTGGTCATTGTCGGATTGCTGTAAGGTTTGCCATTTCCATGAGGAGATTTCTGGTTGGGTGGGATGCTGAGATGCTGTGTTATTGCCTGTGTCTGGGCTTCAACTGGATGAAACCCTAAACCCTAAACCCTAAACCCTAAACCCTAAACCCTGAACCCTAAACCCTAAACCCTAAACCCTAAACCCTAAACCCGACACTGTTGTCTCCCAGATGTCGCCGACCTCGCTTGCTTTGCGCCCAGGTCCTGGTGCTACGTCGATCCCGCCAACTGCGTCTCAGCTCCAAAGAGTTCCCAAAGAAGAGCCGGAAAATAGGAAGGCCCTCCACTTGAAGGCTATAAGTGCTCATGGCATCTTGGCCATCGGACGGTTCTAGAAGCCCGAAAGGACCGAGATTTTCTGCGGGATATTGGGGCTGGCAGATATCGCAGTCTCGAGGCCATGTGCCCATCCTTTCAGAGCTTTGACATAAGGTCAGGTGCCGCTTGTAAGGGCCATGCAGGGTATCTGCACGTTCATCCAGATGCTGGTCCCTTTGCTTTGTTTCTTCGTGCGGAGTTTGGGAAGTATAGGTGCCCTGCCAGAATCCGTTCAAGCTTCACATAGAGGCCGATGAAAGGCACCTACGAGGAACTAGCAAGAGAAGAATCTGGACCCTGAGCCCCAAACCCTACAAGGTACCAAGTTCCCTCATTCCCTATCTTGGAGGTTCATGGGTACTTACACCGATTATAAGTCCACTTATAACCTACTGAAAGGACTTAAGGGGCTTATAAGTGCAGTTCTGATTGGGGTCATAAGTACCCTGAACCTCCCAGTGCTGGGAACTCGTATGTTTTCCCATAGTTTCCGGTGTCTCAAAATTGTCAGGGTCGACATGAGCTCCCCTAAGCCCTATAAACCCTGAAAGGTCCCTGAGCCCGAGGCCCTAGCAACCCGAAACCCTAAACCCTAAACCTAAACCCCAAACCCCAAACCCTAAACCCTAAACCCTAAACCCTAAACCTAGAACTCCTAAAGAGCAAAGCCCAAGAAGCCCTGCCCAGAACCCCCCCCAAAATGGCCCTAAAAGCCCTTGCAACTACCCTCAAGGGACTCAAGGAGGGACCCGGGGGCTACTTAGGTAGATAGGGACTATGCAAGGTACATTTACGGGAAGAAGATTAAGGGCTAAGCCCTAAACCCTAAACCCTAAACCCTAGACCCTAAACCCCAAACCCTAAACCCTAGATAACCCTAAACCCTAAACCCTAAACCCGAAACCCTAAACCCTAAACCCTAAACCCTAAACCCTAAACCCCTTCTAGGGGGGTCCCTCCTTTTCCCCCTTCATACCCGAGAGCTCCGAGGCGATATGGGCATGACCCAGTCCTACTACTTCCCCAACCGCGGGCTCTGGCGCGGGCCTAGGGTTTAGGGTTTAGGGTTTAGGGTTCAGGGTTTAGGGTTTAGGGTTTAGGGTTTAGGGTTTAGGGTTTAGGGTTTAGGGTTAGGGTTTAGGGTTTAGGGTTTAGCCGACAGGGAAACTAAGCGGCTTCCGAAGCCCTAAACCCTAAACTTCTTCCCTGAGCCCGAAACCCAAAGTCTAAGCCCCACATAAACCCTAAACCCTAAACCCTAAACCCAAACCGTAAACCCTAAACCCTAAACCCTAAACCCGAAACCCTAAACCCCAAACCCTAAACCCTAAACCCTTCACCCTAAACCCGAATGACTTTATGGGCTTCGGGTTTCGGGAGTCAGAGATTCCGGGACTTCAGTTCGGCTTGTTTTGCCAGGCGAGAATTCGGGACTCGGGGGATTTGGGAGAAGGTGACCGTCAAAGGAACCGGTATCCTCGCCAACCACTGTGTTCTCCGTGTGAGGCATGGTCCCAGGAATTGACATGAGTGGTGCAAGCCATACTAAGAGGCAAAACGGCCAAAAGGCAAAACTTGGACAATTGCATTGAGTTTAGCTGCGCGGGCCCTGAACCTGATGTGTTCGGGGTTCAGGGGGCTTAGGGTTTAGGGTTTAGGGCTTAGGGCTTAGGGTTCAGCATCTCAAGTCCAAGCATTCACCTAGTCAAGCAGCTTGTCAAGCGTTGGAAAAACACCCACCCACCCAAAGAATCCCACAACATTCACAACATACAAAATCCTTGTTGTCGCTGTGGCAACCCTAGTGCCCCGGTCCTAGAGCCTCTACCCCAGGCCCTACGCCCCCAAACCGCAGGGCCCTAAACCCTATGCCCCCACCCTATGCCTCAAACCTTGGGCCCTGCAACCTATGCCCAGCCCTAAACCCTGTGCCAAACGAACTCTTGACGAAAAGCCCACGAACTTTTGACATAACGCCCGCAGAGAACGGACAAACCGCCACAAAAAAATGCCGGCGAACTCCATTGCGCATGACAGTTTGGCCCACCCTCACGTGTTGAGATTGTCGAGACATCAAACCCTACCCCAACGTAGAGAGGAACAAAATTGTCACGAAAACTCGCGCGTCGAGATTGTCGAGACATCAAGCCCTACTCTAACATAGAGAGGACCAAAATTGTCACGATACCTCGCGCGTCGAGATTGTCGAGGCATCAAACCCTACCCCAACATAGAGAGGAAAAAAGTTGTCACGAAACCTCGCGCATCCAGATTGTCGAGACATCAAACTCTACCCCAACGTAGGGAGGAACAAAATTGTCACGAAAGCTCGTGTGTCGAGATTGTCGAGACATCAAACCCTACCCCTACGTAGAGAGGAACAGAATTGTTTCCTCGTGTCATCAAACCCCAAATAAATGAAAAAAGTGAAAGAAACCAAAAGCACAGATCACAAGCATTTAATCTACTGGACGTCTTAATTATCAAATAGAATGACATTGAAAGACTTCTCATAAAGTAAAATAAGATGAAGATAGAAGTAAATAAGATGATGAATCTTGCCTTTTGTTGTACCCCAGGATTCAGTCATATTTCACAGAAAGCAAAACGAGAAAAGCAAAATGGCATTAGGGTTTAACATATATATGGTAGAGAGCGTTCAGGGTTGTGGGTTGAGGAGGAAATGAAGATGTTATTGGCAGGGTTTGCCAGGAAGTCAGTGTAGGCAGCGGCCTGTGACCACGTCCCCAAAAGGCTAAGAAAGTAGGTTCCTTAGATGAAGATCCAGACAATGGACTTTCCTCCTCAATGGTTTGTTGAACACAGCTAGCACAGTCGGCATAGACTGGAGACGAATCGAATCGGACATGCTATCCAATGAAATGCAACGTAGACTATGATAACAGTCGCACAGGCATAAGTCTACCTATCTCTACATACATACATATACATAATCCTACATGCATAGATGAGCCTTCTGCTTTCTATAGGTATGTATACACACACATACACACAATGTACATGATTAGTTATGATAGTGAAGACTGATATGCAGTGCCCTCGACTCACTCAAGAAGCTGTGGCAGGTACTCCTACCAGACTTGCGCATCCAGGTTCGGTTTGTAGAGTTGCGCAGAGACCCCTTTGAAACAGTCTTGAACCTCAAGCACGAAGTACTCCCCCAATGAGTTACCAATCCCCCCCCAAAAAGCAACAGACAACAAAAAAAAGGAGCACCACGAACGCGTCTTGGTACATAGCTCGGCCTATGTAAATGACCTGTTTCGGGCCTTGGTAGGAGCTGGAGGGGATTACACCCCAAACTGCGATATCATGGCCGATGACCCTTCAGAAAACGTGTGCGTAGTCTGTCCTTCGGTGCATGGTAGGGGTGTAGACAAGAACTTAACTTTAAGCCCCCTAAGATGCCCAAAATCTTATGAGTCTTAAACCCTAAACCCTCACATCCTGCCCGGAGAGCAGCGTTTTCAGCCATCTCCTCTTCTCCTTGGCTCGAGGGCAGGCAGAAACAGTGAGCAAGGCGGGGTCCACCCACGATGCATCTCCAGGTTTTCTGAGCCGTGAACTCCCGAAAAATCACAGAAATCGCGGGGGGCTGCAGGATTTTGGCAGACACTTCGTCCTTAAGCCCCTTAAGCCGCCTAAACCCCATGAAAACAAGGCAACCCTAAACCCTAAACCCCGATGGCCTTCTTTTAGGGGTACTTTAGAAGCCTACTTCACAAGTACCCGTGAAACCCTAAACCCTAAACCCTAAACCCTAAACCCTAAACCCTAAACCCTAAACCCTAAACCCTAAACCCTAAACCCTAAACCCTAAACCCTAAACCCTAAACCCTAAGCCTCTTGCTTACGAGAGCCATGGAGGCCTTGAAGGCATGTAGGTGCACGAGGCCGCTGGCAGTGATGGCAGCGTCCATCCTGCTGAAGTCGCTTGGCTGGTTCTTAGGTGGGCGGGAACTTAAGGTACTCTAATAATCCCTGGAAGGGTATATAAAGGGCTGTAATGAGGGAATTGAGGTACCCCTATACAATCCCTTAAAGCCTATTCGAGTCTTCGTAGAGCGTGGTGTAAGTGGGGGTTTTGGGCTTGGAGGGTATATATAGATATATATATATATATATATATATATATATTTATGTAGATATTGATTATTTATTTAGTTACAGAGGTGTATGTGTATGTAGGTATATGTATGGAGCTGTATGAAAAGTGTAGCACTGTGTGGTGTAGGATTGTGAAGTGAAGTGTAAGATGCTCTAGCCCATACTGTAAGTCTCGCCTGGCGTTAAAAAATTCTAACAACAGCACAGTAGCATCCCAAAAATGTCCGCTGGCGGAGCTACTGTAGCTCCCGAAGGACGCGGCCTGCTTTTGCTCCTGTCTACAGTAAAAATGGGCGCTTCAATCCTGGAAGTTTTGGGAAAGGCACCTTTGTCGAACTATTGGTTGCCAGTTGCTGGTGTGTTTAGTGCCTCCGTAGCCTTGTGCTGGCACAATTCTGGCTGTATGGTTTTCATGGGCTAAGGTTAAGGCTTGGGGTTTAAAGTTTTCGGGTTTGCGGATTTATGTTGGGATGTTCTTCCTTATACGAACAGTCCTTAGTAGGGATTGCAATAGGGGCTAGGGGCTACTGCAATCCCTATTATGGACTGTTAGTAGAAGGGGGGGAACGTCCCAGAATTTACGTGTGCCAGCCATTCCTGTGTCTTGCTGACGCGGCCTCACAACCTAGGACCGGGAGTAGGCCCGTTTCTTCCTTTTTTGTAGGGTTGGGGTTCCCTTGTACTCCCCTTAAAACCAAAAAGGGTACCCTTTTTCATTGCTAGCTCCCGGGTCTAGCAACTGAGGTTGGTTGTTCCTATCCTGGCCATGGCCGCTGGCAACAACGACCCCCAGGAAAATGCTCTGTCCCACGTCTCCTGCCAAGAACATGGATCAGACTCACTCTCCCCTAAACCCTAAACCCTAAACCCTAAACCCTAAACCCGAAACCCTAAACCCTAAACCCTAAACCTCTTACCATAACTAATGTGAAACAAGCACTGTGGCTACTACTCTGTACCACGCGGATGCTGCTGCTTGCTGTTGTCGCTATCATTTTCACCAGTACTACTGTTACCTACAGATGTTGCTATGACTGTTGACTATGACCGTGACCATGAGATGTTTCTGTAGCTTCGTGCCTGTCTTTAGGCGATATGCTATTTACATATACAACATCTATGTTTAATAGTTCATTACATATGTACGTGTACTTATCTGTATATATATATATACATATATGTATATACACATATGTCAATCTCTGCGTAACTTCACAAGACTCCACCATACTGTGCATCTTCTTGTCCTCGGCGTCATCTGCGATCCCCCCCGCTGAGGTATTCGGACAACAATCCGTTTGTGTGGCCATGGATTTCCCGGGCTGGTCTCAGGCGGAGGGGCGTGAAAGCAGACCTTACATCCTAAAACCGTAATTTGGGGGCATTTCCCGAACAGGCTTCCCCCGAATATGCCCCAAAACACTAGAATCCCTACTATAGGAACACCCGAAAAGCGCACCCCCTACTTTCGGAAAACCCCAAATCTCAACGCCCTGAGCCCAAAACCCTTTATGGAAGGATAGAGGTGTAGGGTTTAGGGTTGGACGTTCAGGGCAACACTGGACACTCTTAAAGTTCTAAACCAACTGGGTAGTTCGCTAAGTTTGGGTCGGCGTCCCTATTTTAAGGGTGCCAGACTTTACATAGAACTCAAACAGGGACCTGAATGCAGCAAACTACGTGTGCAGCCTTGCAACAACAGACGTCTCAAGGCCGCCTTGGCTGCCTTCCTCCTCTCTGGATTCATCGACGGCTGGGTTGTCATACAGGTGTGGGAACTTGTGTCCACGCAGACAGTCATAATCTTCTTTCTGGTGTTGCTACATAGTATAAATAACCCTAAACCCTAAACACTAAAAATCACCAGCTATGCGGTGTAGTATCTGACCTACGACAGATTCAGCCGAAGCAGATGTCCTGTGCTTGGATAGTCAGGAGGCCGGCCTTGTACAGTGCGGCCACGTGCCCGAGTTTAGTTTAGATAAAGTCTGCGCTATATATAGGGTTTAGGGTTTAGGGTTTAGGGTTTAGGGTTTAGGGTTTAGGGTTTAGGGTTTAGGGAAGCTAGAAAAGTAGGGTGTTGGGTTTGGGGGTTAGGGTTTGCGGTGTAGGGCTTGCTTGCCTCGGGTCTTTTTGTCATCTCCGCTCTCGCAGGTCTACCGCCACTGTGTCAGCACTTGGTCCGAGGCAGGAGCTAGCAAAGCAACTGGGTCAATGTTGAAAATCGTTTTACATTTTTTACGAATACTTAAACTCAACAAGGAACGAACAAGGTTCATGTTTAAAATAGTACCCCCCCCCCCAAGAATGGTGCAGGCAAGCTGCCGCATGCTTGCCGGTTTCTTCACCTTCGTGGTGCTGTGCCTGAACAGCTTCTTGGCAAGGCAACAAGGCAAGCCCTAAACCCTAAACCCTAAACCACCCTAAACCCTAAACCACCCTAAACCCTAAACCCTAAACCCTAAACCCTAAACCCTAACCCTGAACCCCAAGGCCCCCAAAGTGCAGCCAAGGTTTCTGGCTTGTGTACTTCTGGAATCCTGTGGACAATCACTCTCCGGCCACCGTCGTGGCCCACACGATTCCGTACCTCTGCCTTCAGGCAGCGAGCTGCCCCCGCTTCTAGGGGTTAGTGGGGTATAGGGTTTTAGGGTTTAGGGTTTAGGGTTTGGGGTTTAGGGCTAAGGGTTTAGGGTTTAGGGTTTAGGGTTTACAGGGACTTAGGGATTATGGGCAGCAACATGGCGTCCTCATGTTACGTCGTGCTTCATCTCTTATGAGCTCAGACTCGTCTTTGGATGGCATATGCAAAGCACCTACTCTTCCCACGACATCGGGGTCAGTTGGCTTGGAGGAAAGCTCCCTAAACTCCCAAATCCAAAGCCCCTTGAATCTGGGCCCCTAAACCCTAAACCCTAAACCCCAAACCCTAAACCCCAAACCCCAAACCCCAAACCCTAAACCCTAAACCCTAGACCCCAACCTAAAGCAACCCAAAGCTGTCCGAATCCCTACTTGGAGGTTCATGGGTAGTGTGCATAGAACACTGCTTCTAACTGTCCATGAACCTCCAAAGTATGGGGGCTTACGAAAAACTAATATGGACCCCAAAATAGTAGGATTTCTTTACAATAAGGACCCCAATAAGTAACCCCCAAGTTCGGAAGCCCCCGTTGATCTAGGGGTAGTTGCATGGTCCCCTGAGTATGGGCCGTTAGAAGGGTGTCCCTTATATACCCTCTACAACCCAAGGGCCCATACATCAGGACCCGTGAAAGGAGGTTAGGGACCATATTCAGGGTCCATGAAGCTACCCCGGCTGACTTGTAGGTTTTTGAACCCCTAAAGCCTAAACTCTAAACCCTAAACCCCAAACCCTAAACCCCAAACCCTAAACCCTAAACCCTAAACCCTAAACCCCAAACCCCAAACCCCATACCCCAAACCCTAAACCCTAAACCCCCCATTTTGAGGGCCCACAAGCCTTGCAGGTTGGCTACTTCTTGTTCGTGGCGTTTCTGCTGGCGGCTTTGCGGCCGACTTCGGTTGGCACCTGTCGCAAGGCGCCAGTGTGGGTTGAGAGCCTTCCCCAGTCCGGGAGCCCTGAAGCCTCTGAACCAGAAGCCCTGAAACCCCTAAACCCTAAACCCTACACCCTAAACCCTAAACCCTGAACCCTGAACCCTGAACCCGGAACCCTGAAACCCCTGAAACCTGACTCTAGGTAGAGCCCCTAGAGGCCCCGAAGACGGAAGACCACAGCGGGTACCTTCGAATTCTTTTTTGAGGGCTCAGGGTTTAGGGTCTACTTGGAGGTTCATGGCACTCATTACCCAATAATATCTGTACTTAGAACCCACCTATAAGCCCCCTGAAGGGACCTAATTGATATGGTCATAAGTCATAAGTCCAGCTATAAGTACAGTTAGACTTGGTTAATAGGTACCATGAACCCCCAAGCAGGGTCAAAGGTCTCCTGTCTTGAGGGTCGTACTTTGGTGAGCAGGTAGGGTTAGCAAGGTTCTGGGGATCTAGGGGATGCTAAGTAGACTTACTAAGTCAAAAGAGCTTCCCAGGTAGGGTGCGGGGGTGTCTTTCTCATACGCCGTAGGGTTTAGGGTTTAGGGTTTATGGTCATCCTTGTATAGATAGCATTTGTTTTTTGTCGGGGATTTAAGGTCTTCCCACGCTTTTGGGGAACCCAGACATAGAATATTTGCGAGATCATGTTTAGGACAGCTTTTGGGCGCCTGTTTGAGGGCCTCCTGCGGGCCTCTTGACGTCCTCTTGGCCCTCGCGTCTTCTTAGGGTGGCTTCTTGGGGCCTCGTCTCTTGGCCTGCCTTTGTCCTTTAAATAGCGGCCTCCAGAGCCTTCCACAGTCCTTCGTCGGGCTCGGCAGGTTCGATAGACAGTATCGACAGGGGCGTTTCACCGGTGAAGCCTCCACTCTTCTAGTCTTCTAGCGGGCTATATATTCATTCTATCTATCGCTTTGGGAAATGGTGTTCTTTTTGGTGGAGATCTCAAAAACTCTATCTACTTATGGATGCCTGTATAGTTTTAGGGCACCCTCCTAAACCTTCCTAAGCCCTAAGCCTGTATCCTCACTTAGCCTCCGCAGGTATCCTGGTACGTGCTGCTGTCCATCTACTTCCTGCTGAAGGCTTAGGGTTTAGGGTTTAGGGTTTAGGGTTTAGGGTTTAGGGGATCTACTTCCTGTTGAAGGCTGCGCCGTCTTAAGTCACACTTTCACCCCTCCTAAGACAAGTAGACCCGGGGCCTCTCTTCTCGGAAAGACATTGGGAGGGGCGGGGGGGTCCCAGCCCTAAGCCCTAAACCCTGAACCCGAAACCCTAAACCCTAAACCCCGTTTCGCCCGGACGTCTTGCCGCGCAGAAGAGTAGCAAAAGTTGCGTTTTACTCGGCATTTACAGTACTTTCGGCACTTACGCAGGCTAGGAAAGCGTCATTTTCCAGGTTCGCGTTCTGCGACAAACGCGAACTTGCACAGAGGTATGAGTCAACAGTACAACCCTGAAAACACCTAACCCCAAAACCCCAAACCCTAAGCAATCCGGATCACACAAATCAGTTGAAACGCACAAAACCTAGGTCTTAGATTCATGGGAGCCAGGAAGAAACAGCACAGATTCCTCAACGGGCGGGCGCTTTTTATCAATTTTGAGTATGTGTCGGACCAGTTTAGTGGTAAGGGTTGAGGGCTTAGGGTGAAGGGTTCAGGGCCTGCGCAAAAGATGGATGTTGACGGGCATGATCCACCAACGATGGACGTTCCCACCCCCCCTCCCCCCCCCTCCCCTTCCCCCCACCCTCCCCCCCCCCCCCCCTCCCCCCTTCCCTTCCCCCCCCCCCCCCTTCCGGACTTTTGAGTGCCCGAAAGGGTACTTTTGGGGCCCGAAAGGGTTTTGGGCTGGTATTTGCAGGACTTCCCGCATGCCGTCAAGTGCGGCGTAACGATGGGGCTGAAGGCTAAACCCTAAACCCTAAAACCTAAGCCCTAAAACGTGAACCCTAAACCCTAAACCCTAAACCCTAAACCCTAAACCCTAAACCCTAAACCCTAAACCCTAAACCCTAAACCCTAAACCCTAAACCCTAAACCCTAAACCCTAAACCCTAAACCCTAAACCCTAAAACCGAAACCCTAAGCCCTTGAAAGTCAAGAGGTCGCCAACATCTGCGTCACCCTCTGGACCCTCGGAAGGCATTGGACACATTTTTGTATGGTTCAGTTCTATTGGGCTTATAAGGTTCATCTTTAGGGTTTAGGGTTTAGGGTTTAGGGTTTAGGGTTTAGGGTTTAGGGTTTAGGGTTTAGGCTTATAAGGATCACCCTTAGGCAGTAGGCAGTCTTTTTCAGAGGGTTTTAGGAGCATCATTATTTAGGCTTATTCTTCGGAAGGTTGTAAGCGGGTCGTCTTCAAGAACGATTTTGTCAGCGGGGTTTTAACAAGAGGGTCATATTCAGGGAAGCTATTCTCACCTAAACCCTAAACCCTAAACCCTAAACCCTAAACCCTAAACCCTAAACCCTAAACCCTAACCCCTAAACCCTAAACCCGAAACCCTAAACCCTAAACCCGAAACCCTAAACCCGAAACCCTAAACCCTAAACCCGACACCCTAACAAGGGGGGGCCCTCCGAGGACCTTCTCAGAGCTCCTGGAGGAGGGCGTCCAGCTCGGTGGCCAGTCCTCGTACCTTTGTCCTGTTTGCTGTAGAATCCCCGGAAGGGTTTGGGGTTTAGGGTTTGGGGTTTGGGGTTCAGGGTTTAGGGGTTAGGGTTTAGGGTTTAGGGTTTAGGGTTTAGTGTTTCACGGGAAGTTCTCTGAATCAGGGGTCCCCTCTCGGGGTTCCTACAGATCTCCTTCAAAGGGTGCCCAACAAGAAAATTGGACGCCCACAGCTCGGGAGCTGCACTCGCGATGTTTTTGCTCTTCCCCAAACCCCAAACCCCAAACCCCAAACCCGAAACCCTAAACCCTAAACCCTAAAACCTAAACCCTCAAAGGCCAGGATAAATAGAAATTGTAGGTGTTTCAGAATGAGGAGCTCGTGCAATCACCCCCAGCCCCAGCCCCAGCCCCAGGTTCAGCCCCAGCCCCAGCCCCAACCCAGCCCCAGCCCCAGCCCCACCCAGCCCAGCCCCCAGCCCCAGCCCCAGCCCCAGCCCCAGCCCCAGCCCCAGCCCCAGCCCCAGCCCCACACCCAGCCCCAGCCCCAGCCCCCAGCCCCCAGCCCCCAGCCCCCAGCCCCCAGCCCCAGCCCAGCCACCCAGCCCCAGCCCCAGCCCCCCAGCCCTACCCCCCCCAGAGCCACAGCCAGCCACAGCCCAGCAGCCCCAGCCCCCCCAGCCCCAACCGCCAAGCCCGGAAAACCATCGCAATTTTTTCAAAAGCAAAAGAAAAAACCGGTCAAAACTCGGTCAAAACCCCGGACACAAACCCTATACAATTTCTATAAACCCCAAACCCCAAACCCCTAAACCCTAAACCCTAAACCCTAAACCCTAAACCCTAACCCTAAACCCTAAACCCTAAACCCTAAACCCTAAACCCTAAACCCAGGCACAAGGGGCCCAAAGTTCGATTTGCCGCCACGCGGGTGCTGGAGCCGGGTGCCATCCTCGCCCTTGCGCTGCTGCTGTCGCTGGTCTCCTTAGGACTTTACGTTTGTTTTGAGGGTATAGGGTTTAGGGTTTTAGGGTTTAGGGTGTAGGGTTTAGGGTTTAGGGTTTAGGGTGGGGGTTTCCGAAATTTGGGGGGTTGCTTTGTTGGGGGTCCCTACAAAAAAACACGGGAATCCTACTGTACTATTTGGGGGGTCTGGTCCCTAAGCCCCCAGGTCCCTGTGTCATTGTTGTTCTTGGTGGCAACCTCCAAGGGATGACAGCTAACCCTAAACCCTAAACCCTAAACCCTAAACCCTAAACCCTAAACCCTAAACCCTAAACCCTAAACCCTAAACCCTAAACCCTAAACCCTAAACCCTAAACCCTGAACCCGAAACCCCTGTTTGTGAGAGATAATATAATATAGGGGTCGGAATAAGTACTAATAGAACCTACATGATTCCCTTACGTAGGGTTCCTTTAGAGTTCTACTCTAGCAACCCCCCCAAAAACCTTAGGGTCCCTTTGTAAGTATGCTGTACTAGCCCCCCAAAACCCCTCTGCTAATTAGGCCCCCTGTATTCGGCCAACTCTTCCTGGGGCGAAGCCTGTGGGGGGAAGCCCAGCCTTGGTTTGTTGAGACAAAAGGCCTGACTTTGGGATGTTCCCCGCTTATACGAACAGTCCCTTAAGAGGGATCCGAGTAGGGCCCAGGGTGTACTATGATCCCTATTCAGGGCTGTTGGCAGAAGGGGGAGTGTCCCAAGCTTTGCTCTTGAAATATTGAGGCTTTGTGCAGGTTGTCCTCTTCAAGAGCATGCAGCCGAACAGGATGGGGGGAGGGCCGTGATTGGTAAGAGAGGACCTCTCCTTGAGCCGTAGGTCAGAGCAGCTTCCTGTGTCGCTTTGAGGGCCTTACCGGAGTTTGGGTTGCTGAGATCTGACTGCTAAACACCCAAACCCCTGCACCCAATCATCCGACTCCTCCGCTGCAACTCCGCACATCCGAGGCTTCTGCACCCCTTCCAGCCGAGCGGGCCATCTCCGGTGACCCCAGAAGGGCGCCCGGATAAAGATGCAGGGCTCGAAGCTGCCTGAAGGGATCCAAGACAAGTGTACAGGACGATTCCAGGTGGGCAGTTGAGGTTTAGGGTTTAGGGTTTAGGGTTTAGGGTTTCAGGGTTTTAGGGTTTCAGGGTTTTAGGGTTTTTGGGTTTTAGGGTTTTAGGGTTTTAGGGTTTTAGGGTTTACGGGTTTTAGGGTTTATCTCGTCACGAAACACTTGACTAAGCGAATCTGCCCACCTTGTAACTCGCACCACGCGTGCTCTGAGTTGGCAGAACAGCCAACATGGCAAGGCCACTCAGATGCCATACCCTGTCCAGCACCTCTTCCTGCAGTTGGGTGGTTCTTGAATTGAGGGCCTGGGTTCGGGTACGCTGGATAGAAGACTCCGTACTGCAATAGGGGCCATAGTTTCGAGGACTGCCCATTGCTGCCTGCCACCTTCGTTTTAGAGCGCTGTCGCGAGGGCGGCTTGCACTTGCAAGCCCTAAACCCTAAACCCATCTGGGCCGGTGGAACCACGAAGGCAATGCACCAGCAGCTTCGCACAGCCAGGGCGTAGTTCGACGGGCGCCAAGAATCCAAGTTCGGCCCCTCAACCTCCCAAACCCTGCAACCCCGCAAGCCCTACAAACTCGGTAGTCCCTACAGGCGCTGCAAACCCCATAGCAGCCCTCCTCCCCCTCGCGATCTTTGGTAACCCGGAGTGGTATTGATACCCCTGAAGCCCTGAGACCCTGCTGCCCGAAGGCCATGAGGGTTGAGGGTTGAGAGTTGAGGACTACAGGTGCCGCTCTATACCATGTGCGCGCTCTTTGATGCCAAGGCACCCTAAGCCCGAAACCCCAAACCCTTAACCTCTAAACCCTCCTAACCCTCATAACCCTAAAACCCTAAAACCCTAAAACCCTAAACCCTCAACCCTAAACCCTAAACCCTAAACCCTAAACCCTAAACCCTAAAACCCTAAAACCCTAAAACCCTGAACCCTAAACCCTAAGCCCCTCAACCCCTCCAGTTGGAGGAACTTCTTCGAGATTTGGGACATGGTCCAGCTGGAGCCACGCCCCTCAGAGCACGGCGCGAGGGCACGTCTTTGCGTCTGAGCTCCCCCCACTTGGAGGTTCAGGGTACTTCTAACCCCAATTATTAGGGTTTAGGGTTTAGGGTTTCGAGTTGAGAGTTTCGAGTCTAGGGTTTCGGGGCACTTATAGCCCCCTAAGTCCTCTAAGTATCATTGGGGAATTAAGTACCCATGAACCCCCAAACGCAGAGCCCTCAAGGGATTATACGGGAGGGACCCTTTTTTAGGGATCCTAGGGGTTCTTTGGGGGTAATTTACGGGCTTCTAAGGTATACAGGGACTAGAAAAAAGTATATATAGGGGTTATAAGAACTCTCAAGACCCTCAAGACCCTTAAGACCCGAAATGCCAAGCCCTAAATCCCAAATCCCTAAACCCTAAGCCCTAAACCGTAAAGCCTAAACCCTAAAAGCTATAAACCCTAATTCTAAACCCTAAACCTAAACCCCTAAACCCCTAAACCCCTAAACCCCTAAACCCCTAAACCCCTAAACCCCTAAACCCCTAAACCCCTAAACCCCTAAACCCCTAAACCCCTAAACCCCTAAGCCCCTAAGCCCCTAAACCCCTAAACCCCTAAACCCCTAAACCCCTAAACTCCTAAACCCCTAAACCCTAAACCCAAAACCCTAAACCCTAAACCCTAACCCTGAAATCCCTAATCCATAATCCCTAATCCCGAACCCTACACCCTAAACCCTAAACCCTAACCCTGAAATCCCTAAACCTGTTAACTCCAAATTTGGGGTTTTGGATTTCTGCACCTGGCGGTAGAGCCTGCCTGCCCGACGTAGCAACCCTGAACCCTAAACCCTAAACCCTATACCCTAAACCCTAAACCCTATACCCTAAACCCTGTACCCTAAACCCTCTACCCTATAGCCAAAATGGCCCCCAAGGATGTGCCGCCGGTTCTCCATCGTGGAGAAGCTCGGGGACTAAGTGCCTCTCCCCGAAAGCCTCGAAACGGTTTCGGGTTTAGGGTTTAGCGTTTAGGGTTTCGGGTTTAGGGTTTAGGGTTTAGGGTTTGGGGTTACCCTGAACCCTGAACAAACCCTAGTTGAGGTCGAGGGTTTCGATTCTAGGGGATCAAGCTCTGGGATGGGAGCTCGCGGCACCCCACAAGTTCACCCAACGTCTGAGCCTTGGAGTTCCAACCCCAAGTATTACTAACCCCAAACCCCGAAACCCCGAAACCCCTAAACCCCTAAACCCCAAACCCCAAAACCCCAAACTCCAAACCCTAAACCCTAAACCTAAACCCTAAACCCTAAACCCTAAACCCTAAACCCTAAACCCTAAACCCTAAACCCTAAACCCTAAACCCTAAACCCCAAACCCCATGAACCCTCAATCCGGAAGCCTTGTGATTCATGCACGTGAGATGGTGTTTCAACATGTCCTTCTAGGCCATGAGCCCGGCGATGGGCCATGTCTGCTTCGAAGAGGGGGCTCCCTCGCAAACCCGGAGCCCTCGACTCCGAATGCGAGACGCCGCGGAACTCCCCGACGAACCCATGAACCCCGCCGACCCTGTGCAATCACCTCTCTGCCCCCCCCCCCCCCCCCCCCCCCTTTTGTTTGAGGGCCCTAAACCCGTAAACCCTAAACCCTAAACCCGAAACCCTAAACCCTAAAACCCACCCCCCCCCCCCCCCCCCCTAGTCTTCGAGGCCCTACATCATCATGTGGCTCTCGTGCTGGACCTGCGCCTTCCTCCAGCAGGCGGACTGTAAGGTATTTTGATTTAGGGTTTAGGGGTTTAGGGTTTAGGGTTCAGATTTTAGGCTTTAGGGTTGAGGGCTGGGATGTTCCCGCCTTATACTAACTGTCCTTGATAGGGAGTATAGTAGGGGGTACTATAATCCCCATTAAGGACTGATAGTATACGGGGGAACGCGCGAACTGGGATCCTCTTCTACCCTTCGACCCTTCGACCCTTCTACCCTTCTACCCACCCTAAACCCTAAACCCTAAACCCTAAGCCCTAAACCCTAAACCCTAAACCCTAAACTTAATAATCCCTAAACACTAGCCATCCGAAGTGCTCCCCCTTCAGGTCGCAAAAGCTTCCACCCCAAGCCCTGAAAGCCCAAGCCCTAAACTTTATGCCCCAAACAGTTAAGGTCTAGGGTTTAGGGTTTAGGGTTTAGGGTCTAGGGTCTAGGGTTTAGGGTTTAGGGTTTAGGGTTTAGGGGTTGAGGGCCCTCGTCTCCAAGCCTTGACCTGCTCCAGGTGATCGACACCACGCGGAAGCTGGAGGAACAGCAAGACCGGCTAGGCGTGGGGTTTAGGGTGTTGGGGTTTAGGGTGTAGGGTTCAGGGTTCAGGGTTTAGGGTTTTGGGTTGAGGGTTTTGGGTTTAGGGTTTAGGGCTTGAGGGTGCTCTCGGGGTCCTTCGTGAGCTATTGAGGGTCTAGGGATTAGGCCTCGACACCCTAAGCCCCAAACCCTAAACCCTAGACCCTAAACCCTGCACCCTAAACCCTAAACAACCCTACACCCTAAACCCTAAACCCCAAACCTCAAACCCCAAACCCTAACCCTAAACCCTACACCCTAGGCCCCGAACCCCCAGACCCCCAAGCCCTAAACCCTGTTGTCCTTTGGGCGCAGGCAAGTGGCAGCGCGCGTGCCCTTCCCTGTCGGTCTGAGGAGGTTCGAGGGTTTAGGCTTTAGGGTTTCGGGGTTTCGGGTTTAGGGCTTCGGGTATCGGGTTTCGGGTTTAGGGTTTCGGGTTTAGGGTTTCGGGTTTAGGGTGTAGGGTTTAGGGCTGAGGGCTTAGGGAAACCTCCCTCAGTTCAGAGGGTTAGGGCCTTGCGGCTTCACAGGGCTGAGATTAGAGCTGAGGGTTCGCCACGCAGAGTTATTGTTTGCAAGGTGTGCGCCACACCTTTGGCTTGAAGGTGTTGCGCATGCTTTGTTTTTTTGGTTGATACAGATGTGGCGAAGCCACTCTGTGCTTGAAAGTACGAGAAATAGCAGGCAGGGGAGTTTTATTCTAGAAAGGTGTGGCGGAGAGGTTTTTGAAGGTGTGGCTTTTTTAATATTTATAACTTGTTGCTTGAAAAGGAGGAGGTGTGGGTTTGGGGTACTTTTACTTCATAGTCTGGGATTTGTAGCACTCAGGGTTTAGGGTATTCATAGACTTAGACACATTTACTTGAAGTCTCGAGCAGGGTTTTTCCTCCTCAAGAGTGTGCCAACAAACGCTAGGGGTTTAGGGGGCTGTAACGTTAAGAGCGAAAGGGTCTTAGATTGATTTGCGCGAGCGGTGTACGCGATAGGCGGACGTTATTTCTCGAGCGGTGGACGAAACTCGCATTTCTTCCACAGCGCGGGTGTAGACACCGATAGCTTGGGGCCTTGAAACATCGTCAAGTGCATTGCATGCTTCTGGCTTCATGGCACCCTCGCCATCTCTCGCGTAGCTTCCGTGCTCATTTTCTGGTCTTTACGGGTGGGTACCGTGCTCTCCGCCTAGGTCCCGTGCACTTCTTGAGGCTTTGCAGCGCTCCGCGTTTTGAGAACGTGGCTGGCGCGTGGATTCCTGCGTTTTGGGCCGTTGGATGGGTTCGTTGCGTGTGGCCAGACTACGGTTTGTTTTTTCAGTCTTTGCGGCGTTGGAAATCGTGCTTCCGCCTCGGCGCCGTGCGCGTCGACATAGACACACGCCCCATAGACCCCGAACCCTTGAGCCTGAACCCTGTGTCCGAAATCCCGAGCCTCTGCAAAGGCCTGAAGCCCCCAAAGCCCTAAACCTTGAATCCGACAATCCTAAGGTCGCAAGTTTCTTAATAAGGCAGCTAAAAATAAATCTATAGCTACCCTCCCAAGTGCAGCCAAGTATTATAGCTGTCTTGAGGTACCTGGCGCTTCAGCTGCTTGTTCTGGTCACGGAGACCTGGTCCAACCTGAAGTGCGCCAAGACTTCTTTGGGGAGAGGGAGAGGGGGTTTAGGGTTGTTTAGGGTTTCGGAGGGGAGAAAGCTGGATTTAGGGATTTCGGGTTAAGGTTCAGGGTTTGGGTGGGGAGGGCGCTTCGTCGGAGAACAGAAGCGGACCTTGCCAACGGACCCTGACATATGGCCGCCCCCTTAATGAGAGATTTCTTGTAAGAACCTTAAGGTCCTGCACCCTGAACCCTTCGAGCCCCCCAACGCCCCAAGCCCCAAACAGCTATGCAAGGCGGATCCACTGGCATCACGGTGACTTCTGGAGCAACTACAACCTCTACGCCACCAGCTTGGAGGGCCGCCCCAGGATTTGGGGTTCAGGGTGTTGTCCGCCCCATAAGCCCCGAAACCCTTAATCCCTGAGTCAAGGGTCCGTACCATGGGCCTCTACCCTGGACCCTTAAGTGATTGCTGCCGCAAAAAGCGCGCCCATGTTTTTTTTGTGCCAAAGGATCTGTGCATGAGATTTTCGGGCCAGAGGCCAAAGACATGTGCATGTGCAAACAAACGAAATTCCCCAAAGCATGTTTAGCTTAGCAGATGTGTGCAGAAAGCATCGGGTACTGTCAGCCCTAAGCCAATCGCTGCCTCATATAATTAAAATCACACTTGGTTGGGAGAGTCCGACGATTTCAGCGGAAGTCGCTAAACACGAAACCCTGAACCCTGAACCCTGGTGTAGGGTTTATTGTTTGGGTAGAATGGGGGGGGGGCGCACTGCCGTTGAGCGGCAATCTGCTCCTTGGAGCACCGTTTTGCCCCAAACAAGCCCGAAGCTTAAGCCCTAGGCCTTAAGCCCCAAGCCCTAAACCCTTAGCCCTAAGCTAAACTTATGTGCATCTTAGTGAAGCAAGCTGAGGGAGTATGAAGGAACACCATTTTCAGTAGACCCCGCAGCTCCGTTGGGGGGGTCCTACAGGCCCTTGTGGTTGCTTACGCGTTAGAGGGCTATAATCCTATACAACGTCTTTAGGGTTTCTAGGGCTTCTGGGTTTCTCGGCTTTAGGGATTTGGGGTCGGGGTGTCCGGTTTCCTTTTTTCGTTTCCGACCGGAACTTCCTACAAGTAGAGGCCCGCTTTTTTGGCAGGAGCCCGCTGCCCCACTTGTTTTTGTCCCGCGGCTCTGGGTTTCTTTTTGAGGGGGGCTAGAATGAAGATGAATCAACTTCCGGGACTGTTGCGTTAATTCCAAGTTTGGTTTTTGATGGACCAGCATTATTGGGTTCAGGAATCCGGGCCGTGTGGGTGAAACTGCTAGGCCTGATTGGGGCTTCAAGGAGCCTGCGCTTAAGGGGTTGGTGTCGTCGCCACCGAGCTTTGTTATTTGAAGTGCGTTAACATGTGTCCTCGTCTGCACGTCGTAGGAATCTGCCAGCTGAACTAAATCACTTCGGTGCCACATTTACACTGCATGGTTGCCGCGCTGTTTCGTGTCTCTGCTTACGCGAAGGAAGCACCACGGTGAATCTTCACACTCTTACAGCCAGCCGTTGATTCGTACTCTGACCATCTCAGTGGCTGCTCAGCTTGGGCTGGTTTCTCTGGGTTTGATTGGGTTACCTTGGGGACCAAGTGAAGCTTAAACAGGTATATGAACCATAAACCCTTTTAGGGTTCATTTCGTCCCCAAGGGTTAAAGGGGCATGTGGAAGAAGAGTAGGTGGGCTGATCGAAGCGCGGTATGGACATTGATGATTCTGAAACTTCTGGCCATCAAACTCATCAAACCTCCTGGAACATTAAGGGCTCGCCTCCGCTTTCGCTTTTGCAGAGCGCTAAGTGTTGCATTCTTTTAATAATCCCTAAGCCTAAACCCTAAACCCTAAATCCTAAATCTCGGCCGGGCCTGCCGTCATTTGCCATCGCGGGGCTCCGCTTGCATGCGCTCGATCGCGTCCTCGCAAAGGGCGTGCTTCCTTGATACGAGAATCCCCCTGCCCCGCTGCCCGGATGACACCCTAGGCAATGAGTGCTCAAGCGGCAAACGCCTCAGTACTCCTGCATGCACACCAACACACATCTTCAAGGTCTATGTCTTCATCAACTCGGCCGTGTTTGTTCGGGCGACGATGATGCATGGTGCTGAGATGCAGGGTTCAAGCTTCAGAGTTAGGCTTCCGGTGACTGTACTCCATTGTTTCTGGCTTAGGGCAACCTGCGCAGCTTAATTTAATTCGTTGACAGAAAGTGATTTTGCCAGGTCTGAACTGGAGACTTTGTGAAACCTTGCAACTTCAGGCGCGCGATTTGTATCCAACAGCCCTTCCTCAATTCCCACGACCACGTGCTCAATCAGATGTACCGTCTATCGCATCAAAACCCTCGCAGACATTGATCGAGAACACAGCATGCCAGGCCAACCCTCAACATATTGCAGAGTTTTCCTGACAGTCAGGAATGCCCGAAGAGCTTCTTACAAACGCCCTTTCACACATCAGTAACACAACCTAAAAGCCCATGTCCCTTACAAAACACATGTAGTTGCATGCCCTGCCTGCGACAAAAAGGGTGCCCTTGACCCCTGCCGGGCACTTTCTTTGCAGCATCGTCTGCTCGCAAAAACAGCAACCAAGCAGCGCCCCCGAGCCCCGAAGCCGAAACGATGGGCACCCACAGTACGTTCTTGTTCATCCCCTACCCTAAACCCTAAGCCCTTTGAAGTCTTTCTTTGTGGTTGGCCAACGGTGGAATTTTATTGGAAGTTAGGTCCCTAAACCCTAAACCTTAGACCCTAAACCCTAAACCCCAACCCTAAATCCTGGGCCACAGGTCGCAGGTGGTGTGGGACTGGTACGAAGTGTCTGGGGACCCGGCCGGGAATTTGAGAGCAGATTCTGGGGCCCTCCCAAGCCCTGACACCCTGGAACCCTTCAACAGTTTTAAGCCCCAACACGGTCACCCCTAAACCCTCTTACTAAAGCCCCTCAACCCCTAAACCCCTACCCTAAACCCTAAACCCTAAACCCTAAACCCTAAACCCTAAACCCTAAACCCTAAACCCTAAACCCTAAACCCTAAACCCCCTAAAAACCCTAAACCCTAAACCCTAAACCCTAAAACCCCCTAAACCCTAAACCCTAACCCTAAACCCTAAACCCTAAACCCTAAACCCTAACCCTAAACCCTAAACCCTAACCCTTAACCCTTAACCCTTAACCCTTAACCCTTAACCCTTAACCCTTAACCCTTAACCCTTAACCCTTAACCCTTAACCCTTAACCCTTAACCCTTAACCCTTAACCCTTAACCCTTAACCCTTAATCCTTAACCCTTAACCCTTAACCCTTAGCCCTTAGCCCTTAACCCTTAACCCTTAACCCTTAACCCTTAACTATTAACCCTTAACCCTTAACCCTTAAACCCTAAACCCTAAACCCCTAAAGCCCTGAACTCCCGGGTTTGCTCTTACGAGCTCCTGTTTGGAAGACCACACTTGGGAGGTGGCGTCATGACTACCGTGTCTCTTTTAGGGTTTCGGGTTTAGGGTTTAGCCCTAAACCCTAGACCCTAAACCCTAAACCCTAAACCCTAAACCCTAAACCCTAAACCCTAAACCCTAAATCCTAATCCCTTACACCCTAAACCCTTAACCCTTAACCCTTAACCCTTAACCCTTAACCCTTAACCCTTAACCCTTAACCCTTAACCCTTAATCCTTAACCCTTAACCCTTAACCCTTAACCCTTAGCCCTTAGCCCTTAACCCTTAACCCTTAACCCTTAACCCTTAACTATTAACCCTTAACCCTTAACCCTTAAACCCTAAACCCTAAACCCCTAAAGCCCTGAACTCCCGGGTTTGCTCTTACGAGCTCCTGTTTGGAAGACCACACTTGGGAGGTGGCGTCATGACTACCGTGTCTCTTTTAGGGTTTCGGGTTTAGGGTTTAGCCCTAAACCCTAGACCCTAAACCCTAAACCCTAAACCCTAAACCCTAAATCCTAAACCCTTAAACCCTAAACCCTAAACCCTAGACCCTAGACCCTAAACCCTAAACCCTAAATCCTAAACCCTAAATGCACTGAGGCGCCTCCTGAAGATGCCAGTGCTGCCCTACCAGCTGGATGGCAAAGGCCCTGGCGGTCCAAGTCGGTTTAGGGTTTGGGGTTTGGGGTTTAGGGTTTAGGGTTTAGGGTTTCCTATCGGTCCAAGTCCGAAACGGCCGTAAGCTTTGAAACCCCTGAAGCCCTAAACCCTCACCCCTTGGGATCTTCCCCCTTTTTTCTAACAGTCCTGAATAGGGATGCTAGATGAAGGTCTGTTCCCAACCCTCAACCCCAAAGCTTCAGGTGTTTAGCGTCTTAAGGGCCTTTTGGGGATCCGCCCGCCTGACATCCCGAAGCCATGAGCCGGTCCCTTGACTCTCTTGGTTTGGGCTTGAGGGTTTAGGGTTTTAGGGTTTTAGGGTTTTAGGGTTTTAGGGTCTTAGGGTTTTAGGGTTTTAGGGTTTTAGGGTTTTAGGGTTTTAGGGTTTTAGGGTTTTAGGGTCTTAGGGTCTTAGGGTCTTTTCCTTCTCCACCCTCAACATCAAGATAACAACACACAACCGGCTGCGACCGGGTACGTGTGTGTGGACCATCTGTATCTAAGTTGTGAAGTTATGGCTGAACACTCATTGATCCTCCTGAAAGCTGTGCATTGATTCGTCGCACTGAAGTGATCTGATTTATCTGATTCCCCAAAAGAAAGCCGAGATGTTATGTCAAGCAGGGGGGTGCTGGAGAGATTTGCAGTCAGCACCCAGCGAAGACGCTGCATATCTCTTGTGATACCATTGCAGACGTGCAATGGCGTACCTGCAAACTTCGAGGAATGTTCCCAACCAGCTTCGACTGGGTATGCACACACACACACACACACCCCTGACCTTACCCGACAAGCCAGGCTGGACTGACGAGATGCGCGCCTGGCCCCTGGATGGCCAGAGGTCTCGAAAGGAGTAAAGGAGTAGGGTCTAGAGTCTAGGGCATTCCTGAGGAAGTACGGCTTGGCGAGTGTAGGTGGCAATTCCTTAGGAAGTATGGCGGGTGTGCGTACTAGGTGGCCTTTTGGGATTCCACACACACACACACGAGTCCCATCCGAAAGGCCCTATCCTATCTCCAATATAGGGTGTGGATCTTAAGGTTCTCGCAGGGGGGGGGGGACGTTGTTTAGGGCTTGGGGCTTACGTTAATTAGACTTCTTAGTGGTAGAACGTCACGAGCTTCTTGGGACACGTTCGGGGGGGTGGGGGAGGGATGTTGATCAACTACCACATGGCCAGCGCCATGCTAAACAACTTAACTCCTGCACCTTTTAAACAACCCTAAACCCTAAACCCTAAACCCTAAACCCTAAACCCTAAACCCTAAACCCTAAACCCTAAACCCCTAAACCCTAAACCCCTAAACCCCTAAACCCTAAACCCTAAACCCTAAACCCTAAACCCTAAACCCTAAACCCTAAACCCTAAACCCTAAACCCTAAACCCTAAACCCTAAACCCGAAACCCTGGACCCTGGACCCTGGACCCTAGACCCTAAACCCTAAACCCTAAACCCTAAACACTAAACCCTAAACCCTAGACCTCTTTGCGCAAAGCCCGCGGGCCTCAAGCCCAGAACCCCTGCTGCCCCGCACCCGCTCGATGGCCATCAAAGCCTTGAACCCTTGAAACCCCTGAACCCCTGCCCTCAAACCCTTAATTTAGGGTTTAAGGTTTAGGGTTTAGGGTTTAGGGTTTCGGGTTTAGGGTTTAGGGTTTCGGGAACCCAAACCCCCCCCCCCGACCCAAAAAAAAACAAAAAGCCCCGAAACCCCCTTTTCCCACCCCTGATCTCTAAGCCCTGCACCCCGCAAAGCCCTGAAACCCCAACATTCCCGAAACCCGAAACCCGAAACCCGAAACCCTAAACCCTAAACCCTAAACCCCACACCCAAACCCCAAACCCCAAACCCCAAACCCCAAACCCCAAACCCCAAACCCCAAACCCCAAACCCCACACCCCACACCCCAAACCCCAAACCCCAAACCCCAAACCCTAAACCCCAAACCCCAAACCCCAAACCCCAAACCCCAAACCCTAAACCCCAAACCCCAAACCCCAAACCCCAAACGCCCCCCTCCCCCCCCCAGCGAGGCCGGAATGCTGGTTTGCATCTTTCAGTTCCTCTCATCCCTGGGGGTCGCCTGTGCTGAGCCAGGGGGTTTATCTTTAGGGTTTAGTGTTTAGGAGTTTGGGGTTTAGGGTTTAGGGGTTTATAGGGGTTTATAGGGGTTTATAGGGTTTATAGGGGTTTATAGGGGGTTTTAGAGGGGTTTTTAGTGGTTTATAGGGGTTTATAGGGGTTTATCGGGGTTTTTAGTGGTTTTTAGGGGTTTAGGGGTTTAGGGCTTTTGGGTTTAAGGGTTTAGGGGTTAGGGATTTAGGGTCGCAAGCCTTTGCGGGGGCCCCGGGCAAGTGTCGAGTCGGGTGCGTTTTAGGGTTTGGTCGTTTCGAGCTTCGAGCTTGTGACGTTCCCTAGTCAATACCGCTGGCAGCTTCTAGTAGGCAGTATATGGGGGTTTCCGAAAAGAGGGATACCCCGTTTTTTCCCCCAAATGGAGCAGAATCCCCTTAACAGGGACCCCAAAAGGGCATGTAGGTTTCCGGGTTCTCTAGGGTTGAAGTATAGGCCGCCAGGCTTTTGGGATGGGTTTCGTAGCCACCCAGAGCCCTGGAAAACTGTTGGCCCTAGGGGTCTTACATGGTCCCTTCCGTGGGCCCCTAATTGTTGAGGAGCCCTTCTGATTATGACTATGATTATTATTTATTATTTATTATTTATTCTTTATTATTTATTATTTATTCTTTATTATTTATTATTTATTATTTATTATTCATTATTAATTATCAATTATTTACTGTTTTTTTATTTAGTATTCATTATTTATTATTCATTGTTCATTATTCACTATTTATTATTTATTATTTATTATTTATTATTTATTCTTTATTATTTATTATTTATTATTTTATTTTTTATTATTATATTTTTTTATTATTTATTATTTATTATTTATTATTTATTATTTATTATTTATTCTTTATTCTTTATTCTTTATTCTTTATTCTTTATTATTTATTATTTATTATTATTTATTATTTATTATTTCTTATATTTTATTATCATTAAATTATTATTATTATGTGTTATTATTATTTTTTGTTGTTATTATTATCATTTTCTCCTAATGTGCCCTGTAAACCCAAGAGCCGCAAGGGTCCATAGTTCAGAGCCCCTTGAAAGAAGGTACGGGGCCCGTTTCAGGGACCATGTAACTTCCCTTAGACTTGGGATGGATGTCGGGGCAACTTCCACAGAAGCTGTGCTGCACCCTCAAGGAGTCGTAGAATGGCTAGACAAGCGCTTGGATTGAGACTTCAGGGCGTAGGGTTTAGGGGTCCAGGGTTTGGGGTTTGGGGTTTGGGGTTTGGGGTTTAGGGTTTAGGGTTTGGGGTTTAGGGTTTAGCGTTTAGGGAACAACAGAAAGGCCCCCTATTGCGGTTTAGTGCTCGCCCACAAGCGACCCGTGCTGAGAGAATCGGTGTAAACGTCGGAAGCTGGCTCTGGACCCCGAACGATGGGGCAGTTTTTTTCGTAAGTTTCGGTTTGTTTTGGGGGTCCAATATTTTAAGGATGCCGTGCTAAACCCTAAACCCGAATCCCTGAACCCTATATAAATCCTAAACCCTATCCCCTAAACCGGGATACTTCGGGAATTCTGAGGGCGCTCAGCCCACCTTGGGGGAAAAGGTCTTCTTCGTCATCTCTGTGACCCACCTGCTTCCGGCTTTGATCCTCTACCCCTGGACCACAGTTAGAGGGGCAAGGGCTGCCTTTTGTGAGGGTTAAGGGTTAAGGGTTTGGGGGTGAGGGTTTTAGGGTTTAGGGTTTAGGTTTTAGGGTTTAAGGTAATTTAGGGTTTAGGGTTTAGGGTTTAGGGTTTAGGGTTTAGGGTTTAGGGTTTAGGGTTTAGGGTTAAGGACTTTTACGGGCCGTGAGTTTTGGGTTGTAGTGTTAAAAGTTAAAACTACCTGCCCCCCACAATTCCTCATGAGGCGTTACTGGGCCGATCTCAAACCCTAAGCCCTAACTCGAGTTTGGGCATACGCTTGGACTTAGATCTACTACCATATGTTCACTCCTTGTTGTTTTCGATTAAGTACTTTAGTCATCGTTGCGATATCGCCGTTTGCATCTATACTTGGAGATTCAGGGTACTTATAACCCCAATCATAACTGTACTTATAAACTCCCAAAGCCCTGTAAGTGGGTTATAAGTAGACGTATAAATCGGGCTTATAAGTACCCGTGAACCTCCGAGTAGTATTGCTGTTGTGATCTTTAGACGTATTTTGGAGGTGGTGTTCGGCGACCTCCGAACTGTTCCCACATGAAAGAGTTTAGGGTTTAGGGTTTCGGGTTTCGGGTTTCGGGTTTCGGGCTTAGGGTCCAGGCTTCATGACATCTCGGCTGACCTGCCGCGAGGATCTTCTGGGCAGTGGCGGCCGGGCTCGTCAAGGCTGTTCTGTGTAACCCTAAACCCTAAACCCCAAACCCCAAAACCTAAACCCTAAACCCTAAACCCTAAACCCTAAACTAAGTGAGGGGTCGCTTCCGTCGAGCGACAGACCCCGAACGCTCGGCCGAGGGCCTTACAGCCCGAGCGCCCAAGCGAAAAGAGAAACGGAAAGGTGAGGGTTAAGCCTCACCGTCTGTCCTGGACAGGCCAACGGACATCGGCCTTTTTTACGACAACGTCAGTACTCGGCTCAGGGATGGCCGGCACCCAGACCACCTTTAGCGTAGCTAAAGTATATAACCCCAAATCATAACCCTTTGCCTCTGAAGGTCGGTTCAGGGTTTTGGGTTCAGGGTTTGTCGGGCCCCCCCCCCGGGGGGCCCCCTGGTCCCTGGTAGCTGGATTCCTGGACTAGGAAGCTCCAGGCAGGCTGGCTGGTTGTTGGGTTTCGTGGTTTTGCGGATTTGCGGGTAAACCTCGCTCCCGTGCCAAGACCCCCCCCCCGGCCAAGGGCCCCCCAAGGGCCAAGGGCCCCCCGGGCCAAGGGCCCCCCCAAGGGTCCCCCGGGGCCAAGGGCCCCCCGTAGCACAACGCCCCCCGTCAAGGCACCGTCACCGGCCAAAGGCCGGGTCAAAGGGCCTGGGACCGACCCAAGCCCCCCTCCAGGCCAAGACCCGGCCAAGGGCCCCAGATGCCCAAACACCCCTACCAAGAACCCCCCCAACCAGGGCTCGGCTAAGGGGCTAAAAAGCCCCCAAGAGGCGCCAAGAGCCACCAAAAGGCTTCAAAAGCTTCAAAAGGCCCACTAAAAGAAGGGGGACCACAAGATTTGTCCGTGCCCACAATGAAAAATGCAATTTTTGAATATTGCCGGCAATGAAAAATGTTCGAAGATAGTACTGAAATCGATGGCTCCCCCTAAATCAGCAAGGACCTCTACGGGCCCACGTGCCGAAGGCCCGAAAAGGACCGAGGCTACCCCGAACCCCAGCTTAAACCCTGACACCGCAAAACCCTACGACGGCCTTCAATCCAATAAGGGCCTCTACGGGCCCTAACGTGCCGAAGGCCCGCAAAGGGCCGAGGCTACCCCGAACCCCAGCTTAAACCCTAACACCGCAAAACCCTACGAAGGCCTTCAAGCAAATAAGGGCCTCTACGGGCCCTAACTTGCCGAAGGCCCGAAAAGGGCCGAGGCTACCCCGAACCCGAGCTTAAACCCTAGCGATTGAAAGACTCATTGGCGAAAAACTCATTAATAGGTTCCCTGACCTTTAAATGAACAAAGCCTCTACGCGATTTTTTGGTAGTGAAATCGATGCTTAATTGAGGCCCTTAAAGTTGGGGAATCCAGGAGCAGACACAAAGGGTTTCCCTGACCTTCAAATAAATAAGGGCCTCTACGGGCCCTGACACGCCGAAGGCCCGAAAAGGGCCGAGGCTACCCCCAACCCCAGCTTAAACCCTAACAGCGCAACTTTACAAACATCAAAGCAAGCATCAGAGCACAAGAAAGTAAATTCCATAAACCCTAAACCCTAATAGAGTATAGTTTGGGTGGCCGGGGTGGGTTGACGGGCAACGCGAGCGCGCGGTACGGGGTGTTTCACACCCCAGCGCGCGCCCTCCCCTGACACACCCTAAACCCTAAACCCTAAACCCTAAACCCTAAACCCTAAACCCTAAACCCTAAACCCTAAACCCCCCTACTGGGACGGAGTTAGCAAGGACTATCATAGGGGTGTGTCTCTACTATAGCAGATGCCCCGTAGATCAACCCTGCGCGTGTGGGGCACTTAGGGTCGTTTAGGGTTTTTAAGGTTCAGTCAGCCCTAAAACCCACAGGTTGTTTAACGGGCTTCGTGTGCAGGGGTTTAGGACTTCAGCTTGGTGGCCCAGTGGTACCCTTTACCTCTTTTTTTGTGTTCAAGGTTCCCCTATCAAGCAACCAATCCAAACAGGGTTTAGGGTTTAGGGTTTAGGGTTTAGGGTTTAGGGTTTAGGGCTACCAAGTTAGGGTTTAGGGTTTAGGGTTTAGGGTTTAGGGTTTAGGGCTACCAAGTTAGGGTTTGGGGCTCAGAAAGGGCTTCTCCCAGCAACAGACGAAGGAGGGTCGAAGTGTAGCTGCACCAACCTTGAAGCCCTAAGCCCTAAGCCCTAAGCCAGAAGCCCTAAGCCCTGAGCCCTAAGCCCTAAGTCAGAAGCCCTAAACCCTAAACCCTAAACCCTAAACCCTAAACCCTAAACCCTAAACCCTAAACCCTAAACCCTAAACCCGAAACCCGAAACCCGAAACCCGAAACCCTAAACCCTAAACCCTTCAGTCCCGGCTTTGGATTGCGGCGCTGGGGCTCGATCCGGAGAGCCGCTTCGGTCACGGACCCAAAGCAAGGCTTGGGTTTAGGGTTTAGGGTTTAGGGTTTAGGGTTTCGGGTTTAGGGTTTCGGGTTTAGGGTTTAGGGTTTAGGGTTTAGGGTTTGGGGTTTAGATTTTGTGGTATAATTACCCTAATTACCCTAACCCCTAAACCCTAAACCCCAAACCCTACACCCTAAACCCTAAACCCTTATCCCTTAACCCTTATCCTTAGCCCTACACCCTTAGCCCTAAACCCTTAACCCTACACCCCTAACCCTAGACCCTAAACCCTAAGGCCCGAAATGCCAAGACCCGAAAGATCAAGACCTCAGGTCGAGCGCTGGTGATGGGCACCAACTCCTTCATGTCCTGCATGGGAATCCAGGCCCCCCCCCCCCCCCCAGGGCCCGGGCTTGCGAGGGTTTCTGGGGTTAGGGGATTCGCGGTTCAGGATTGAGGGCTTAGGGTTCAGGGTTTAGGGTTTAGGGTTTAGGGTTTAGGGTTTAGGGTAGGGTTTAGGGGTCAGGGTTTCGGGGATTCGCGGTTAAATTTTCAGTTTGAGTTGGGTGTTGAGGGGCTTAGGGTTTCGGGTTTGGGGGGGTTTCGGGTTTAGGGTTCAGTCATTAAACCCCAAACCCTAGACCCTAGACCCTAAACCCTAAACCCTAAACCCTGAACCCTAAACCCGAAACCCTATAGATGCCCAGGGTTGTTTGCTGGGAGTTCAGGGGTTTGGGATGTCGAGTCTAGGGCTTTAGGGTGATAGAGGTCTAGGGGCTTTGAGGGCTTTGGGGAGTTTTCGTTCTGCAAGCCACAGACCCTGTGATGACCCCTGACCCCTAAACCCTAAACCCTAAACCCTAAACCCTAAACCCTAAACCCTAAACCCTAAACCCTAAACCCTAAACCCTAAACCCTAAACCCCAGGCCTAAACCCTAAACCCTAAAACCCTAGCGCTCTACCCGTAGTCAAGCCTGTGGGTACCGAGGGTGCCTGCCACTAGAGACCCGAAACCCTAACTGTCCTGGGCCGTATAAGCCTTAAACCTTAAACCCTACACCCCAAACCCTAAACCCCAAACCTTCACCCAAACCCTAAACCCCGAATCCTAAACCCTAAAGCCTAAGCCCCGAAGCCCTAGAAACCCCGAGTCCTATGGATCCGAAACTCTACTTGGAGTTTCAGGGTACCTATAACCCCAATTATAACTGCACTTATAAGCCCCTAAGTCCCCTAAGTAGGTTAGAAGTAGACTTACACTAGGGGTTATAAGTACTCATGAACCTCCAAGTATGAGCCCCAATCTCAAGACCCCAGCTCCCAACACTCCAAGGTCCTCGTCACCTGCATGGTGCGAACCTACGCCGGCGAACTCAGAGAAGGGTTTCGGGTTTAGGGTTTGGGGTTTAGGGTTTGGGGTTCAGGGTTTAGGGTTTCAGGGTTAAGGGCCTTCAGGGAACTGGGACGCGCCCTCCACCTGGAAACTCGACTGAAGCTGCTCCTTGGCTAAGCCCCCCCCCCCCAGCTGCCACACAAGGCCCTCAACATCCCTCAAACCTCAAGACTCGAGACCCCATGTACCCGCGATTTGGGCACTAAACCCGAAACCCTAAACCCGAAAGGCCCGAAAGGCCCTAAAGGCCCTGAAGGCCCTGAGAGCCCTAGAGGCCCTAAACGATGGGGGGGGCCACTGATTAGGGGTTTAGGGTTTCGGGGTGCGGAGGCTCTGAGGGTAGTTACATGAGCCTGTAGTATGGTCCTTAACCTCCTTTAAAGGGTTCTGATGTATGGGCCCTTAACTTGTATAAATATAAGGGGTCCCCGTTTAAGGGCCCATACTAGGGGACCATGTAACTACCCTGAGGCGGGCGAGTGGTCCAGTGGATATCTCGGACCTCTCTGGAGCTTTGGCTTTTTGGAGGGCTCACGCCTTTTTTTGGGGTTGAGGGTTTAGGGTTTGGGGTTTAGGGTCTAGGGTTCGGGGTTGTAGGGCTTGGGGTTTCGGGTTTAGGGTTCGGGGTTGTAGGTGGGGCTTTAGGGTTTGGGGGGTTTAGGGTTTTAGGTTAGGGGCTTGGGTCTAGGCTCCAATTCTCGAGCTGTGGAGAGGTCAAGTCTTGACCTAAGGGATTGAGACGTTGAGGGATTTAGGGTTTAGGGGTACTTGGAGGCTCATGGTACTTGTCAAGCGACTATATTTGTACCTATCACCCACTTATAAGCCCCTTTAGTGCCTTGATATGGTTGCAAGTGCAGCTATACGCACAGCTTTCATTGGTTAATAAGTACCCTGAACCTCTGAACCTCCAAGCAGGGTTCAGGGTTTAGGGTTGACGTCTTATGGTTCAGGGCTTGGGGGGTTTCAATCTTGAGTGCGATGCAGATGTTACCCTCCAGAAAGGGTTTGGGGTGTCGGGCTTAGGGCTTAGGGCTTTAGGGTGTAGGGGTTCGGGTTAAAGGATTCGGTTTTCTGGGAACTCCTCCTCTCCCCAAGCTCCCTGGTTGCTCTGCTAAACCCTAAACTCTAAACCCTAAACCCTAAACCCTGAGCCCTGAACCCTAAACCCTAAACGCGAACTCCAGGAACGACTTCCTCGTGAGGCGGCTGCAAGTCTGGCCAGCCCCCTGGAAATCTGGGAGGGGTGGACGAGGGAACCCTAAAACCCCCAACCCAGGCTCCAAACCCTAGACTCCCTAAAACCCTTAACCCTAAATCCTAGATCCCAAACCCTCAACCCTCAACGCTAAACTCTAAACCCTAAACCCTAAACCCTAAAGACCCTCAAGCTTCGAGGTACACTTGCCACCTGCGCGATGCCACGCCCAAGCAGATGGTCATGGACCAGGACCTTCATGCGCGGCGTTCTCTGTGGGAGAGGGGTAGGGTTTAGGGTTTAGGGTTTAGGGTTTAGGGTTTAGGGTTTAGGGTTTAGGGTTTAGGGTTTAGGGTTTAGGGCTTAGGGCTTAGGGCTTAGGGCTTAGGGTTTAGGGTTTAGGGTTTAGGGTTTAGGGTTTAGGGTTTAGGGTTGGGTTTAGGGTTTTAGGGTTTAGGGTTTAGGGTGAGGTCACGAGGCTTGGGTGCTGCACTCATGACCGTTGAAGCGAAGTAGCAAGGGTTGTTCCACCCCAGCCCCGCGGATATGGTACAGGGCTTTTGTTTCTTGGCCTGCGGGCCAGCAGCCAAAATCCTCATCATTCAAGGCACCCTAAACCCTAAACCCTTAACCCCAAACCCTAAACCCTAAACCCTACACCCTAAACCCTAAACCCTAAACCCTAAGGCGTTTAGGGCTTGAGGGCCTTGCCATGGTGCGACTAGAGTCCTACACTTCGGGTGCCGTAGAGGCTCCGCGCCTCAGGATTTCATCAACCTCTTCGTCCGCTGATGCGTTGCCAGCGAGGCTTCGTTCAGCTCCGCCCCGAACCCCTTAAGCCCGAAGTTCTAACCTTGAAGCCCTGAATCCGAAGCCCTAAACCCTAAACCCTAAACCCTAAACCCTAAACCCTAAACCCTAAACCCTAAACCCTAAACCCTAAACCCTAAACCCTAAACCGCTAAACCCTAAACCCTAAACCCTAAACCCTAAACCCTAAAGCCTAAAGCCTAAACCTAAACCTAAACCCTAATGCAGCTCTGGCACCACGGGCTGTTGTACATAGCTGCGGCCTCCGCTCGCGAAAGGCCCGCAACCTTTGCACCGTCTTTCGGTGGAAAAGAGGGCTAAGGGTTTTAGGGGTTTAGATTCAGGGTCTAGGGTTTAGGGCTTAGGGTTTAGGGTTCAGGGTTTAGGGTTTAAAGTTTTTGTTTAAGGACTGGAATGTCCCCCTGTACACTATCAGTCCTTAATTGTACCACCTGTTCTCATCCCTAGTAAGGACTGTTGGGATAAGGGGAACATCCTAAGGTTTAAGGGTATCTAACGTTATGTATTTGATATAAAATGAGTTTTGAGCGTTAAGGTTTTAGGGTGTCGGGCTTAGGGGTATCTGACATCATTTGATGCAAAATGAGCTTTAACTTTGAGATTGTTGAACTTTTTTATAGCATCAAACCAACCACTATACTGACAATACATTCAAGAAGTTTTGGTTTGGGGCTTCTTAGGGGTACTTGGAAATACGTGTTACTTGTTGGGTACTAGAATTCCTAAGAAACAGCTAAGGTTCCAAGTTCAGTACAGGCTTGGGGTTTGAGGGTTTGAGGTTTGGGGCTCAGGGAGTTCATGAACTTTGGGTTTAGGGTTGCCGATTTGGGTTTAAGGGTTTGGGGTTTAGGGTTTAGGGTTTAGGGTTGCCGTTTTGGGTTTAAGGGTTTGGGGTTTAGGGTTTAGGGTTTAGGGAGGGGTTTTGGGGGGGTTTCACCTGGGGTCGAGGGTTTAGAGCTTGGGGTTGGGGGATGTCATGTACCTCATTCGCACTATAACCCCTGAACCGAGCCTCAACAGCTTTTGTGTTGCGTGTTGCGTCTCTTGGATTTGGGGTTTCGGGTTTTGGGTCTAGGGCCTCGCGCTTTGGGCCGAAGAAGGGCGCACAAACTGCTCTGTTTCAGGCTGCTTGGCTGCTTACTCCAACCCCGGCCCAAAAAGCCCTAAACCCTAAACCCTAAACCCGAAACCCTAAACCCTAAACCCTAAAACCTAAACCCTAAACCCTAAGCTCTAAAACTCGAAGACCCTCACGCCCCTATACTCTCCACCCGCCGCAGCTGCGCCCCCCCAAGCTGCCGCGGCCCTTTTTGAACGTCGTTTGCGCGGGCGGAGCAGGCTTGGGTTTAGGGTTTTTCAGAGGGGTTTTAGAGGGTTTTCAGAGGGTTTTCAGAGGGTTTTTCAGAGGGTTTTTCAGAGGGTTTTCAGAGGGTTTTCAGAGGGTTTTTCAGAGGGTTTTCAGAGGGTTTTCAGAGGGTTTTCAGAGGGTTCAGGGGCCTAAGCCCACAATATATGATACAGCCACATCTTGGGCTTTTCACGGGGGGCTTAGCAGGAGAGAGCCGCAAAATTGTGCAAGTCATTGCCTCAAGGCCTATGGCTTCTAGAGAATCCTAAAACCCCACGTGCCCCCAACCTAAACCCTGAACCCCAAGCCCTAAGCTCTAAACCCTCAACCTTAAACCTTAAACCCTAAACCCTAAACCTTAAACCCCAAACCCCAAAGCCTAAACCCCAAACCCCAAACCCTACACCCTAAATCCAAAACCCTAAACCCTAAACCCCAAACCCTAAACCCTAAACCCCAAACTCTACACCCTAAATCCAAAACCCAAAACCCAAAACCCAAAACCCCAAACCCTAAACCCTAAACCCTAAACCTAAACCCTAAACCCTAAACCCTAAACCCTAAACCCTAAACCCTAAACCCTAAACCCTAAACCCTAAACCCTAAACCCTAAACCCTAAACCCTAAACCCTAAACCCTAAACCCTAAACCCTAAACCCTAAACCCTTAAACCTAAACCCTAAACCCTAAACCCTAAACCCTAAACCCTAAACCCTAAACCCTAAACCCTAAACCCTAAACCCTAAACCCTAAACCCTAAACCCTAAACCCTAAACCCTAAACCCTAAACCCTAAACCATCAACCCTAAACCCTAAACCCTAAACCCTAAACCCTAAACCCTAAACCCTAAACCCTAAACCCTAAACCCTAAACCCTAAACCCTAAACCCTAAACCCTAAACCCTAAACCCTAAACCCTAAACCCTAAACCCTAAACCCTAGCCTCGGCGAGGCCATGGCGCTGGTGGCGACGGGCGCCGCGCCCACGGCTTTGCCACTGCTGCAGGCGTGGGAATTCCGTGGGTCCTCTTTGGGGACGACATGAACCCGAATTTAGGGTTTAGGGTTTGGGGGTTTGGGGGTTTGGGGTTTCTTGGTTTGGGGTTTAGGGTTAGGGTTTCGGGCTTAGGGTTTTTGATCTATTTACCTGATTTTGGATTAAGCAGCATTGGGTATATGACCCCAATGATAGGGTTCATTTGGTCCCAAGGTTTGGGGGTGTGTTTCATCGGCTTGAGCATGTTTGAGTGTGAGGATTTTGGGTTTAGGGCGGAGGGTTTGTGACGCAGGATTTACGGGGGTTTGGGGGGTTTGGGCGGTCGAGGATTTAGGGGTCTTGGGTGGTTTGGGGGATTATGGGCCCCCCAAAACCTAGTCGTTTTTTTGGTTTCCGTAGGCTGCTGGAGAATGCACAACAGGGGGGTTCACGGCAATAGCCGGCGAAAGGCCGATTTGGTGTGCCAGTGAGTGCTCAGGTGAACCCTAAACCCTAAACCCTAAACCCTCAACCCTCAACCCTAAACCCTGCACCACGAGAGGCCGCACCCCAGCGCCCGGCCGGGCCCCGGCGTGCCGCACGGCCTGGGGCAGGACTGGATGATGGTTGCTTCGCGTTTAGAGAGGGATTGGGTTTGGGGTTTGGGGTTTTGGGTTTTGAGTTATGGTTTCGGGTTTCGGGTTTCGGGTTTAGGGTTTAGGGTTTAGGGTTTAGGGTGCCCGCCTCTTTTCAACTTGGCCGAGTCCCAGCCCACATGTAGCTACTTGGCGAGGTGGGCCTTCCGGCGCAGGACGGCTGCTTCAAGGCAGGGTCTACCACCTTAAGCTCCCTATGCCCTCTGAGCCCCAAATGCACTCTGAGTCCCTCGCTGAACCCTAAACCCTAATTAAATCCCTAAGCCGTGAACCCCCCCCCCCCCCGGCCAACTATGAGAACCTTCCTCTTCCACCCCAACCCTAAATCCTAAGCCCCAAACCCCAAACCCCAACCCCCAACCCAAACCCCAAACCCAAAACCCTAAACCCCTAAACCCTAACCCTAAACCTAAACCCGAACCCTAAACCCTAAACCTAAACCCTAAACCCCAAACCCCAAACCCTAAACCCCAAACCCCTAAAACCCCTACACCCTAACCCTAAACCCTAAACCCCAAACCCCAAACCCTAAACCCTAAACCCTAAACCCCAAACCCTAAACCCTAAACCCTAAACCCCAAACCCCAAACCCTAAACCCTAAACCCTAAACCCCAAACCCTAAACCCTAAACCCTAAACGCTAAACCCTAAACCCTAAACCCTAAACCCTAAACCCCTCCCTCCCTTCCCCTCTCTCTAGGCCTTGCCTTGGCCTCGCCATTGGGCCTCCGAGCCTTGCGTCGCTCCCGGGCTTCGGGTGCCTCGAAGCGAAGAGTTCAGGGTTTAGGGTTTAGGGTTTAGGGTTTATAGGGTTTATAGGGTTTAGGGGTTCGGGTTTAGGGTTTAGGGTTTAGGGTTTGGGGTTTGGGGTTTGGGGTTTCGGGTTTAGGGTTTAGGGCAAAGCGCCCTGCGTCTTCCTAGCTCGGGGGGTGGATCTCACATAGTGCACTCCTTATCGTGGGCAGCGGTGCAAAAAGGCCTTGGGCTAGATCAACCCCCGAGCTTGACTTACTGACCCAAGCACCCTCCAAACCCGAGCAGCGATGTCGTCATGTCTGCGCTCCGTTGTCAGAGCCGTCTGTGGCCCCTTATCAGGATTCAGGAACCCTTTGCCCGTCGCGCAACTCAGCTCCACGACAACACAGGGCTGCTGCGCATGTCCCGAAGCTACCTTGAGGGTTAGTTGTAGGCGCCCGCTGGGTGTTTGGAAGATCTCGGAGAATTTCGGGCCACCCTCACCACATTACAGGGTTTAGGGTTTAGGGTTTAGGGTTTAGGGTTTAGGGTTTAGGGTTTAGGGTCTCGGGTTTAGGGTTGAGGGAGCCATGGAGCCTTCTTCCAAGAGCACGCGCCGCAACCTCACCATCGCCGCGGCCACGGCCGCGCTGGCCGCCTCCGTGGCAGTGACTTGGCCCATTGGGGTTCAGGGTTTAGGGTTTAGGGTTTAGGGTTTAGGGTTTAGGGTTTAGGGTTTAGGTTTTAGGGTTATTAGGCAGAGGTTTCGGTGCCCAGACCGAAACTCTAAGCCCAAAAGGTGGACATGGACCCTAAACCCTGAGACCCTAAATCCCTCAAACCCGTAAAACCCTGGAAACCCTAAAACCCCGAAGACCCTAAACCCTAAACCCTAAACCCTAAACCCTAAACCCTAAACCCTAAACCCTAAACCCTAAACCCTAAACCCTAAACCCCTCTCAAAACCCTAAAAGACCCCTAAAACCCCAAAGCCGATTCTGAACCTTCGAGCAGCCCCTCCAGTTAACGCAGGAGCCTTCAGAATTAAGATAGGCCTTTGGGGTCGAACTACAGTGCACTTATAAAGGAACCATAAGAGAGTCTTAATCATAATACTGCTATTTACTAATTGCATTTACATGTGGTCCCTCTAAAAAGGCTATAATTCCACCCCAAAACCCTATTCGAATTATTCCGGCCCCTCCAGCCAGGTGGCTTGGCAGCTGCGGCGGCAGCGGCGCCAGAGGCAGCTGCAGCAGGTGCTAGCAGCTGGGTGGCAACCTCGGGGGGGTTTGGCGCCTTGTGGACCTAGGGGTTAGGGGTTTTTAGGGCTTTTAGGGGTTTAGGGTTTAGGGTTTTAGGGTTGTAGGGGGTTTAGGAGGTTTAGGGTTTAGGGTTTAGGGTTTAGGGTTTAGTCAGTCCTAGCCAGCCCTGAGCCCAGAGCAGCAGAGTCGAGAGAAGGATGCCATCGACGAGATCAACTCCGCGGACCCCCGAGAAGACGAGCGCCTCGTCACGTCACAGTTTAAGTTAACTAAGTACTAAGAATACATGCCAACAAATTGTGTATTGTATCAGAAATCGGAAAACATGGGCAATTTTCTTCAGTTTTAAAGTCCATAACATGAAGATAAGCAGCTACAGATCAGATGAACGCTGTAGAACAGATGATCCCAACAGCATTCGTTTACGAACTCTTGATACGACTGGTATTACAGCATGAGAAAAGTAATCAAGCACATAAGAATCTGTCAAGACAACAAAAGAGACAATCCCTTCAGAAATTCAATCTGATTGAATTTCAAACGATCATTGTCATTATCCAAGCCCTAACCCTGAACCCTAAAGCCCCAAAGCCCTCAAAACCATCTCCTAAACCCTAAACCCCAAACCCCAAACCCTAAACCCCAAACCCCAAGCCCCAAACCCTAAACCCTAAACCCTAAACCCTAAACCCTAAACCCTAAACCCTAAACCCTAAACCCTAAACCCTAAACCCTAAACCCCCTAAACCCTAAAAAAGGCCCCCCCCCCCCCCCCCCCCCTCTCCAAAGCCCCCCAAAACCCCCAAAGAGCTTGCGGCCCCCGGAAGCCACCCCAGGCCCAGTCAACCCTAAACCCTAAACCCTAAACCCTAAACCCTAAACCCTAAACCCTAAACCCTAAACCCCAGGCTCCAGTCGGGCGAAGCGGTGGAAAAGGCTGGCGCTGGGAACAAGGCCCAGCTCCTTCTGGGGCTTTTGGGGGGTTGGGAAAGGCTGTAGAGGTTCAAGGTATATATATATATATACACACATTTTTTATGTATTATATATGTACATATTTATTTTTCTATATCTTTGTTATTATGTGTTTTTGTTTGGGCGGGGGGCGGTTGGGGTTTAGGGATTGGTTTTTTTGGGGTTTTTGGGCTTTGGGTCCTCTTTTTAAAGGTTTGGGTGATTTAGTTGTTTAGGGTTTCTGTTGCTTTTGAGGTTCGGGCGTACATAGGGCCCCGCAGCCTCCAGGACACGCGCCCGAAGGAGTGGCTCTACGGCAAGCGCATGAGCGCCTCGGGATGCGACAGATCGGTTAGGGTTTAGGTTTGCGGTTTAGGGTTTAGGGTTGAGGTTGAGGGTTTACGGTCTAGGGTCTAGGGTTTAGGGTTTAGGGTTTAGGGTTTAGGGTTGGGGGTTCAGGGTTTAGGGTTTAGGGCTTTCCCCAGACATGAACGAGAAGAATCCCTATATTTTGGGATGTTCCCCCTTATACTAACATCCTTAATGGGGATGATAGTCCCCCCCCCCCAACTATACTCATCTCGATTAAGGACTGTTAGTATAAGGGGGAGCATCCCAAAGAATAATCCCTGGTTACCCAAATTAATTGTCTACTTATAGCTACCCATGAACCTCCATGCACCCACCTGCAAGCAGTCCTTCACTTGAGGGGCTTTAGGCATGGGAGTGTTAGGCTTAAGGTTCAGGGGTTTAGGGGTTTAGGGGTTCAGGGGTTTAGGGGTTTAGAGGGTTTTGGGTTTGAGGTACTTCGGGGTTGGGGCTCTAGGGTTCTGGGGTTTAGGGTGCTTCAGGGAGTCATTCGGCTTCGCGGACTTCAGGGCCTTTAGTTGAGTTCAGTACTACAGGGGGCACCCATACTTGGAAGCTCGTTTGACTTCGTAAGTAGGGTTCGTGAGGTGGGCTCTGGGGATTGTAAGAGGGTTTCTAGGGTAACCAAGGTAGACTTACTCAGGCAAAAGAGCTTCCAAGCAGTTTGGGAGTGACCCGTATATTTGGGGTTCAGGAACCTGGCCCGGGCCTAGAGAGTACTCCCCCCCCCCCCCGCCCCCCTCACAAAAAGCGCGCTTAAATACTTAAATAAGACCCATGGGTTCGAGGGCTTAAGGGTTGTGCTTTGGGGTGAACCCCCCCGCACATCGCCCCGACCCCTAAACCCTACTCCCAAGCTCCGCCCACGTTTAGAAGCCCTAAGAACCCAAAAGCGCCTTCTTGTTGATAGAATGAAGCCCCTAAACAGGATTCTTGCTGCGGTTGACCTAAACCCTAAACCCTAAACCCTAAACCCTAAACCCTAAGCCCTAAGCCCTAAGCCCTAAGCCCTAAGCCCTAAGCCCTAAACCTTAAACAGTCGGGTAAGAATCGAACCCCTTCCTCAACTTGCAACCTGTTCACCCAGAAGGCCGACGGCTGAGCATCTTCGCCCCGAGCCTTGGTTCCAGGATGCAGGGTTTCATCAGGCTGTTGGGGGTTTAGGGTCTAGAGTTTATAGGTTTAGGGTGTAGAGTTTATAGGTTTAGGGTTTAGGGTTTAGGGTCTAGGGTTTAGGGTTTAGGGTTTAGGGTTTAGGGTTTAGGGAGGGTTTGGGGTCTGGGGCGCTTCACAGGGGGTCTGGGGCTAAGGCCAGGGGCTTAAGGTATTGGGGACTAGTAGGGATATCTGGGATAGAGCCCAAAGAGAGCCATATGCCCCAACCCTGAAAGCCTGCAGCCCCCTAAACCCTGAAGGATCCTAAGCCCCCAATCCACAAAGAGGGTTTAGGGTTTAGGGTTTAGGGTTTAGGGTTTAGGGTTTAGGGTTTAGGGTTTAGGGACCATAAAACTCTCAAACCCGAAGCCTAGGAACTGTTCGGATGTCGTCAAGATCGCGGCTCGCTCGCAACACGTCAAACGGCGGCCTGGGATAAGTTTAGCCCAGGGCTCAACGGAAAACTTCACATGGTGCCCAAACCCGAAACCCTGAACCCTGAGCCCCAAACCCTAAACCCGAAACCCTGAACCCGAACCCTTAACCTTAACACCCGTAACCCGAAACCCAAAGCAGCTTATCATGAGGACCTGCGTAGACGTACTGGTTGTCTTTTAACGCGTACCATGCGTGTGCAGGGTTGGGCTGAAGGTCCCCTCCCTTCTGGATACTTTGGGGACAGCCACACCTTGAACTACCGAGGCTACACCCTGAGCCCATAGTTGCCAGTTTCTTTTGAAGTTTCTACAAGACCCTGCAAAGACTAGCCACTCCCTTCAGTAGTTCCGCCTCCCCTTTTTTGGGGCTACTTGCTTTGAGAACTTGTACGATTAGCTGGATTCAAAGGTAAGATAAGAAGGATCCGGGCACAGGCATGAACTTACTAGTCGCTTCCCCCTTTTATAAAATGGACCCCTAATAATAAAAACACTTTCCGGAAAATCCTGCCGAAACCAACCCCGCCTTTAAAACCCTATTCCGAATTAGGGGGGGGGGGGGGTTCAGGCCTCCAAGAAACCCCCCAACACCGATAAAACCCTCAGAGGGTTTAGGCTTGGGGGTCTAGGGTTGAGAGTCCAGTCTTTTCGCAGCACGATGCTGTCGGTGAGCGGCCTGTCTGGCTGCCTGTGAGCCTGGCTCTCCTCAGCCTACCTCACTAGTCATACGACATGCCAGATCTTTCCTGCCGGGCTCTCTCTCTCTCTCTCTCTTTCTCTTCCTCTCTTTCAGTTTACATCACACTTACTTAAGTTGATTACTTGAGTAACCCTGAAGTCTAATGAATTATGACATTTCGATAAGAATACCCCCTAATAATAATAACAATAATAGCACTTTTCGAATTTTTAGGGGGGGGAGGGGGGGGGCCCCCCCGTTTATTACTAGGGGGATGGGATTATGCTTCCTACAACAGAACTAGTGAATTAGGCCGTTTAAGCGAGCTGATATTTTTAAACCTAAAACCTAAACCTTAGATCCTAAACCCTAAACCACCCACACGGTTTCAGATGGGCTTTACAGGGTTGATAAGGTCGCTAGAAGCCCTCAGCTCAGGTGGGTCTCTGAGCGCAAAGATTATCCGGAGGCCTGTCGCTTGCCCCTGCTGAGGGGCTTTAAGGGGCTTAGAGACTGGACCCTTAAACCCTAAACCCTAAGCTTGGGACTGAGGGCTTTGAGTTTCAGGGTTTAGGGTTTTGGGCTTAGGGTTTAGGGTTCTCTCTATGTGGCCAGGTCTCCGAATCATGGTCTTTTCTTAGGAGGGAGGGGACGTAAGCTAAATAGGGCCGTAGTATACTAAAGCAGCCCCAACATGCAAAGCTCTCTGAAGCTGCCTCGCTTAGGGACTTCGACCCGAACTCCCTGAACATCCCCAAGAAACCCTTGTAAGTATAGGGCTTAGGGTTTATAAGAATGTTTTTCAACGTCTCCGGCCTTAGCGAGCAAACTTCTGTTCTTTTGGGCAAGGGCACTGCGGGCTACAAGCAGTGGCGCCAGGCGGGAGAGCTGCAACACGAAGGGGTCACCGGGTGTTTCTGGGAAGCGATTTTCGAGGTCTGATGCAGGGCTTCTTTTCACTGGCACAGTTTCTCTTTATCAAACGTTCATGGTCGACATCTAGATCTGGGCTGGAGGCAGGGCAGGTCTTAGGGTCTTGGGGCGTTTTGACCGGCAACCAGGTCCGTGTGCGAGGGGGAGGGGGGCGGCCACCAGGGGGCTGACTGGAAGAAAGGGGCTCTGGGCTTCTCAGTCTCACGGGTAGGGCCGTCATCAGGAGCTCGCGAAGATGCATGCCAAGATCGCTTCCGCACCATGGCAAGCTCAAGCCCAAAAAACACCCTTGGGCACCCAGAAGCAGTTTGTGTTGTGAGTTCAAATATTGCTTTTAGACATAGGTTAAGTTATCGGGGGCCCCATACACCCTGATCAGACCCTGAAAGCCCCCGATTCTGCCTTTTGGGGACCGTTCGCAGTTCCGGAGTGCCACTTTCTCACCGCTGGGAGGACGGAGCGATAGTCGGTTCAAGAGTGTAGTTTAGGGTTTAGGGTTTAAGGTTTAGGGTTTAGGGTTTAGGGTTTAGGGTGTATGTTATGAGGGGTTTCCAAAACTAGGGGTACCTTATGGGGGTCTTGGAATTATTAGGGAATCCTACTATGCTGGATCTATGTTTTTGGGGTCCCCTATTTTCGTAAACACCAATATGCGGTTGGATGAAGCGCCTTCGTGCAAGTCGAGCTACGCTCATTCCCTGCGGGTTGCAGCTCTAGGTCAACTATCCCCCCAAAGGGTTCAGGGTGTAGGGTTTGGGGTTTAGGGTTTAGGGTTTAAGGTTTAGGGTTTAGGGTTTAGGGTGAAACCTAGAAACCCCGAAACCTCCCGAGGAGGAGATGTCGAAAGCTGGATACAGCGAGAAGGAGGCCAAGCGGGTCACGACCCTCCTCACCAAGAAGGCGGGTGGGTTTAGGGTTTAGGGTTTAGGGTTTAGGGTTTAGGGTTTAGGGTTTAGGGTTTAGGGTTTAAGGTTTAGGGTTTAGGGTTTAGGGTTTTGGGTTTAGGGTTTTGGGTTTAGGGTTTTGGGGGGGTTGCCTGGGGGGTTAGGTCTCTTGAGGGTGTAGGGTTGAGGTTTCAAGCTGCCTCAGAAACATGTCTGCCCAACGGTTCATGCTTCGGCCAGCCTGCTTCTTCCATCGCACACCGCCTGGTGTGCAGCAACGTTTAGGGTTCAGGGTTTAGGGTTTAGTGTTCAGGGTTCGGGGTTTAGGGTTTAGGGTTTGGGGTTTAGGGGTAGCATCCAGCCCACACCTAGCTAGTATAAGAGCCCGTAGCTTCATGTAGGTTTGTGGCGTGTTCGTGGGTTTGCATACACCCTCAAGACATGCGCCATAGCCAGGACATCAAGAAGGATGCAGAGGTCCAGTTGCTGGAGGATGTGATTTGCCTCGTTTTCATCGAGCCCCCTGGGCGCGACATAAGATTTGAGTTTGGACTTGGTCTTTTTGGGGTTTGGGTCAGCGAGGACGAAAACCATAGGATGATTTTCATCCTGATAGATCCCCACGTCCGGCGTTTAACCACACGGGGGGGCTTCAAGGACTTCCCAGAGACTCCAAATCCCCTTAATTAAGGAATTCACCTTAAATTACAATAGGAACCCTAATATGATTGAAGGTATATGCCTTAAGGGGTTTTGGAGTCTCTGGACTTGCGGTGTCGGGGAGAGGTCTTGGGCCAAGGTACTACTGGATCCCGTTCTCCAAGAAGCACGTGACTGAACCTGGCAAAGATGCCCTGGGCGAGGAGTCGCGCCAACAGCCTTCCCCCAAAAGGGGTTTAGGGTTTCGGGTTCAGGGTTTCGGGTTTAGGGTTTCGGGTTTAGGGTTTCGGGTTTAGGGTTAGGGTTTAGGGTTGATGGTTTCGGGTTTTGAGTTTAGGGTTTAGAGTTTAAGGTTTGGATCTCTTTTTGTTGTGATTATGGCATGCCCCCAACCAATCGTTCATGTTTACGGTTTAGGGAGACGCCGGAGTCCAGCAACAACCCGACACCCGACCACCCGGAACTTGGACCCAAAAGCGAGAACTCCAGATACTTTAACCCTACATCCTAAACCCTCAACTTGGCTGTCTTCTGGTTGGCTCTTAGGACTTTAACTTTTTGGGTTTCCTTATAACTACAATAAAGGGGCTAAAAGTTTAACTTTTAGGAGGGGTTCAGAAGTCTGCCAGGCCAACTTCGCACCCTAAACCCTAAACTCCCAAGATACTGTAGCCCTGCATCCTTACCCCTCAACTTTCAACTTCAACCCTCAATCCTAAACCCAACATCCTGAACCCTAAGCCCTAAACCCTAAACCCTAAACCCTAAACCCTAAACCCTAAGCCCTAAACCCTAAACCCTAAACCCTGAACCCTAAACCCTGAACCCTGAACCCTAAACCCTGGACCCCTTTGATTTGTAACCTGAAGCCAAGCCAAGCTGTAAAGCGTTTCCATTTTGGAGGAGAAGCTGCTGGATATCGTGAGGCCGCCCAAGCGTAGGTTTAGGGCTTGGTGTTAAGGTTTTTAGGGTCTAGGGTTTGGGATTTTTTTGGGTTTGGGGTCTAGGTTTAAGGGTATACCCCAAACTCGATGAGGGTCCTCTTCATCCGCCTGAATTAAGAACACTTTGGGGTTTTCATACCTGTTCACGGAACATTTGAGGGCTCTGTGGTCCTCACGAAAGCGTGGAAATTCACGGTGGTACACCCTATAGGATAGATAGGTTCTGATACACACAAGAGTACGTACGGCACATGTAGCTTCGGGGGGCCTGGGCATGATGAGCTTGGCAAGGAAGCGTCCGATCAAGAGGCGTTGCATATGCCCCTCAGCGTGCCTTAAACACTAAACCCTACACCCTACACCCCAAACCCTAAACCCTAAACCCTAAACCCTAAACCCGAAACCCGAAACCCGAAACCCGAAACCCTAAACCCTAAACCCTAAACCCTAAACCCCCTAAACCTGTTGACTGGGCCAGGAAAACCTGGGCGAAGATGAGCGACGCAGGCTCGAGGGTCGCAGCTGGATGCTTAGGGTTCAGGGTGTAGGGTTTAAGGTTTTAGGGCTTAGGGTTTAGGGTAAGGGTTTAGGATGTTCCGACAGTGGTCCAGGTTCTGCAGACGATGGTCCCCTTGTGGAAGCCTGGGAACACGTTGCCTATAGCTATATTTTCTTTCGCAATTATTTTTTAGTTTTGTTCATTTACAAACCAAGCGGATATTCAGAACATTTGTTTTATCAAGGTTCTACGGGGAGTATAGATAAGGGGCCTTGGAGGTGGGGCATCGGGTCTTTAAGGCGGCGGACTTAAACCCTAAACCCCTAAACGCTAAACCCTAAACCCTAAACCCTAAACCCTAAACCCTAAACCCTAAACCCTAAACCCTAAACCCTAAACCCTAAACCCTAAACCCTAAACCCTAAACCCTAAACCCTAAACCCTAAACCCTAAACCCGAACCCTCAACCCTAAACCCTAAAATCTAATTAAACCCTAAACCCGAACCCTCAACCCTAAGCCCTAAATTTCAGGCCTAGCGGCACGGGCCGGCCCCCGCCCCCCAAAGCACGAAACCTTGAACCTTGGCACTGTCTTCTCTTTCCCGTGTCTTTGTCCTCTCCTTCTCTCTGTCTCTCTTTCTCCTGCTTTCGCCCCCCCTCCCTCCCCCCACCCCCCCGGCGCGCGCGCGCGCGCGCGCGCGCGCGCGCGCGCGCACCCGCATCAGGAGCATCAGTGGGGTTGGTTTGGGGGCCTTAAAAGCATTCTATGCATGCGTTTTGCCTTCGAAAAACCTTCAGAAAACGCTGTAAACACGTGTTTTTGGGCTTGGGAAGCCTTTTGGGACCCAGGAAAGGGAGCATCATGAGCATCAGCGGCCTCCCCCAGGCCATCCAAAACCCCCTTAAACACGCCGATTGTATGTGCTTGAACGCTTGCGTGCCCACGAAACCCCCAAAAGCAAGACCCCGAATGCCCTTAAGGGCATTCGGGGTCCTGCTGTTCGGGTGTTTTGTAGGCACGAAGCCGTTCGAGCGCGTAAAATGAGCGATTTTAGGGGCGTTTTTACGTGGACCCACAAAACACTCGGTATTTACGAGGTTTTCTGCTGTTGGAACCCCCCCCCAAAACGAGCATCATGAGCATCAGCTGGGTCTCTGGGCCGTGGGCCCGGAGGCCCACGAAGCCCATGAGAAACGATGGCTTGCGCCCGGACCCCCGCGCATCAGCAGCATCAGCAGACCCCCCCCCCCCCGGACATGGGTTTCGATGATGTGCACTTTGGGGGCGGGTCAAGGGCAACAAGGGTGGGGGTCGGAGGCACGCGTGAAAAACCTCATAAAAACACGGTATTTACGGTGATTTCAGCGTTTTTCAGCGTCTTTTACTGCCTTGGGGCCGCGGGCCAGGGCTGCTGATGCTCATGATGCTCGCCTGGTTTTGGGCTTCGGGTACCCCCCCCAAACCTTGAAAAAAACGTGGTTTCGGCCTGGCGCGCGCCCCATGTGAAAAGCTTGGGTCGATGATGCGCGCCTGTGAGGGTTTAATGGGGTGCTGCGGGTGTTTTGTGGCCTCGGTTTTTCGTAAAAAACCATGGTTTTTACGTGGTTTTCGTGCTTTTCGCACCACCGCGTGTTGCGTCCCCTTGGATGCCGTTTTGCCCCTACCCCCCCCCGCCCGTACCCCCCCCCCGTACCCCCCCCCCCCGTACCCCCCCCCCCGTACCCCCCCCCCCCCTACCCCCCCCCCCCCCCCCCTACCCCCCCCGCCCGCGTTTTGGGGGGGTAAGGAGGGAAAGAGGGAGGTTTTCACCTCCTTTTCCCATCCAACACGCCGCCAGGGTCGGCGGACCCTAAACCCTAAACCCTAAACCCTGAACCCTGAACCCTAAACCCTAAACCCTAAACCCTAAACCCTAAACCCTAAACCCTAAACCCTAAACCCTAAACCCTAGACCCTGCGAGTGCAGGTCACGCGGCTGCTTTGCAGCTTCCTTTGGCCGAGGGCCCCAAGGCTCTCCATGTAGACAGCTCGAAATCGGACGGAGTCCCTAAACCCTAAACCCTAAACCCTAAACCCTAAACCCTAAACCCTAAGCCCTAAACCCTAAACCCTAAACCCTAAACCCTAAACCCTAAACCCTAACCCCTAACCCCTAAACCCTAAACCCTAAACCCTAAACCCTAAACCCTAAACCCTAAACCCTAAACCCTAAACCCTAAACCCTAAACCGGAAGGCAAACTTGGTTAAGAGTTTAGATTTTAGAGTTCAGGGTCAAAGTTAAGGGATCAAAGTTTAGGGATCAGGTTTCCAGACGGGCACCAGGATGAGTTGTCTCATGGCTGACCCTTTCCCAGGATTTTTTGCGCGTCTGCGCACCCGAAAACCTGTGGCATGGGTGGGCGATTTAGGGTTTAGGGTTTAGGTTGATGAGTGTCAAGCTTATGTCGTCATGCTTGATCTGCGGTAGCGCGGTTCCTCGAAGCAAAGTGCGAACCCAATGCTGTTTTTGAGGCCTGCTTGTCGTTGGGTTGGACTTGAGGGGACGTCTCATCTTTGGACATGCAAGCTAAGTTGCTCCCGACATCGGTTGCAATCGAATCTCTCAGCCCTGAGGGGTTCGTGATATGGCAGCGGTTGGTGCAACACACGGATGTCGCACGGTTTGCGATGCGGCCAGTGTATGCACCTAACACTTTGTCTTGAATGCAACATGCACATGTCGTTTGCAGACCTAAACCCTAAACCCTAAACCCTAAACCCTAAACCCTAAACCCTAAACCCTAGACCCTAAACCCTAAACCCTAAACCCTAAACCCTAAACCCTAAAGACTCGAAGTAGGGTCTCCGCCCTGCGGTCTGCGGGCGCTTGCGTTATCATTCAAACCCGAAACCCTAAACCCTAAACCCTAAACCCTAAACCCTAAACCCCAAACCCCAAACCCCAAACCCCAAACCCCTAAACTTAAGCCTTCACGACTCAGACCCAGGCTTTCGAGGGTGTCTTACAGAAGCACTAGCAGAAGAGCAGAAGAGTCTTGTTCCTTTTTGTAAGCCCTAAACCCTAAACCCTAAACCCTAAACGCTAAACCCTAAGCCCTAAGCCCTAAGCCCTAAGCCCTAAGCCCTAAGCCCTAAGCCCTAACCCCAAACCCCCAACCCCAAGCCCCAAGCCCCAAACCCTAGACCCCAAAACCCCTATACCCCCCAAAGCCCTCCTAAAAGTCGCCACCCGCACTCCTCCATCCCGCTTTGGAATTATTTTTTGTTCATATAAAACCCAAGAGGATATTAAACATATCATTTTTATTAAGGTTCTAAGGGGAGTATAGCACTCTTCCTTGCCAGCAAGAGAGGCGCTCATCGTAAAAGCTCTCCAGGGCGCCTAGGAGCCCCGTGGCCCCTCGCAGCGAGGTGGCCGCAAGTTTTTGGGGCGGAGGGTTTAGGGGTTTAGGGTTTAGGGTTTAGGGTTTAGGGTTGGGTTTAGGGTTTAGGGTTTAGGGGTCAGGGTTTAGGGTTTAGAGGCTTCGTGTGAAAGTTTTGGGCTTCGGGCGACTAGGGTTTAGGGTTTTAGGGTTTAGGGTCTAGGGTTTGACAGCTTCGAAACACCACGAGACGTCATATGCAACGTGTGGGTCTCGTCCGAATACATGACGTAGGGTTGATATGACTGTTCTTGGTGAATGTATATAGGGTTCTGTATAGTTGTTGGTGAGTGTAAGTACTGGGTGTCTTTTTGGGGATACGAATAACTTCATGCCGCCATTGATGCCAATCCTTCGATCTCCTCCATTCTTGCAAAGCTCAACCATCTTGCAATGGCACGTCCTCGACTCTTGATGTCGTGCGCATGCCTACCGTGCTTTGTACCAATCGAAGCTGTCACGCCTTCATGTGATTCACGACTTCGAATCCGCAGTACTAAGAACATCAACCCTACTTCACATGAGCTGTTCTTGTTGCCGGAAAAGGCCGTTAAAGCAAATACCCTGTAGTTGAGTCCTGTACAGGGGTGTTCACAGACTCAAGACAAACTCCCGAAAGTGTTGCCCTTATCGTAGCAGCTTTGAACAAGGGGAGCCTAGAACCTAAACTCCCTAGCTCCCTAAACCCTAACCCCCAAAGCTAGCCCGAAACCCGAAACTCCCCAAGGGGATGAGAGCACCACATGTAAGCCAGGGGTGAGGGCGCCACCATCCCCGAAGCGAGCAGTCCAAAGACCAGATGGTAGGTTTCACACGGCTCGAAATCCCTGAACCGTAACCTGCCACTTGCTTAAGAACCCCCCCCCTCCAAAAAAAAATAGCAGGATATAATCCATCCCTATATTGCCCTTATGAGGACGAGTTGTTTCTTGGCAGAACCCTAGCCCTAACCCCTAAATCCTTGAACCTTGACACGCCTCTAACTGAACCCAGTTAAATCCCCCCCCCCCCCCTGCCGGCTCCTAACAATGCGAATCCAAGGTTCATCGCAGCACGCTCGACAGGTGAAGGGTGGGCTCAGGATTCGGGATCCCATTCATTGAGCCCGAAACCCGACAGGGCTTAGGTTTTAGGAAATCCTCCCAGCATTACAGCTTTCGTTAGGGCCGTCAGGCCAGACAAAGACCCTTGCGCTCGTCAAAACTTGCGCGTGAGTTTAGGGTTTAGGGTTTAGGGTTTAGGGCTAGGGTTACTTTAGGGGGGCGTTAGGAGGAGTAGCCAGCAGCCCCAGCCGCCTCAGAGACGAAACCCTAAACCCTAAACCCTAAACCCTAAACCCTAAACCCTAAACCCTAAACCCTAAACCCTAAACCCTAGACCCTAAACCCTAAACCCTAAACCCTAAACCCCAAACCCTAAACCCTAAACCCTAAACCCTAAACCCCTTTGTTTTACAAAGATTATTGGAGCTCTCTGGGTGACCCATACCGAACCCACCCAGCCTTCCATGCTTGAGCCTTACCCCAGGGTTTAGGGTTTAGGGTTTAGGGTTTAGGGTTTAGGGTTTAGGGTTTAGGGTTTAGGGTTTAGGGTTTAGGGTTTAGGGTTTAGGGTTTAGGGTTTAGGGTTTGGAAAGGAAGGCCACTATAGACAGAGTTGCAGAGCAAGGACAAGACGGCCGGACATATGAAGCATCGCACCCTGCTCGCTGAAAATACAGAAGCACACTAAACCCTACACCCTAAGCCCCTGAACCCCAAACCCCAAGAATGCTAAACCCTAAACCCTTGAACCCTAAACCCCAAGAATGCTGAGAATCCCCTCGCCCTAAACCCTAAACCCTACACCCCAAACCCTAAACCTTGAACCCAGAACCCTAGCTCGAAACCCTAAGCCCTAAACCCCAACCAAACCCCAAACCCCAAACCCCAAACCCCAAACCCCAAACCCCAAACCCCAAACCCCAAACCCTAAACCCTAAACCCTAAACCCTAAACCCTAAACCCTAAACCCTAAACCCTAAACCCTAAACCCTGAACCCTGAACCCTGAACCCTGAACCCTGAACCCTGAACCCTAAAGACAAGGTGTCCGGGTGGCCTCCTCCGGCTCTCGGCTGGCGCGGAGTGCCGCAGGGAAGATCGAGACTTTCCTCGCCGCTCGTGCTCAGATGGGGCGCCCGAGGTCGTTAAGGGTTTAGGGTTTAGGGTTTATAGGGTTTAGGGTTTAGGGTTTAGGGTTTAGGGTTTAGGGTTTAGGGTTTAGGGTTTAGGGTTTAGGGTTTAGGGTTTAGGGTTTAGGGTTTAGGGTTCCTCAATGGCCCTTCTGCCTAAACCGTATGTTTCTCTGGACAGGCCTCACAGGAGATCCATCGCTCAGCGAGCTGGACACTGTGAAGGGACTTTGGGTGCAGGTCGTTCCCTGAACCCTGAACCCCAAACCCTAAACCCTAAACCCTAAACCCTAAACCCTAAACCCTAAACCCTAAACCCTAAACTCTTCACCCCTAACCCCAAGAACCCGCAGAATCCCAAGACCATTCAAGACCCCAAGAAAAGCAAAAAGCCGAGGTCCGGGGCCCCGTGAACGAGTCCCTGCTGGCCATGGCCTCCGCGCCACTGGCGGCGCACATCGACCTCTCCTGCCGCTCGGGAGGGGGGAGGGGCGGGGAGTGGGGTGTGGGGTGTAAGCCCTAAACCCTAAACCCTAAACCCTAAACCCTAAACCCTAAACCCTAAACCCTAAACCCTAAACCCTAAACCCTAAACCCTAAACCCTAAACCCTAAACCCTAAACCCTAAACCCTAAACCCCGAAGATTTCTGGGAAGTGGGACTCTCTCTTAGGCAGAAGCCCCCCAACCGCCCCACAACACAGCTGAGAGGATCGAGGATCTACGTTTGAGGAGTGTGGTTCCAGGAGCTTTCGACGCTAAAATGCATCAGAGTGCAGTTTCAGGTCTCACAGGAGCATCGCTGCAGCCGATTTTGAGGCCAGAACATTTGCTCGTAATCGGAATCGCAACAGGATGCAGTTCTGAGGCTGCGGAGCTGTGGAGTTCCACGCTGTTTCACTCCTGATGCCGTCGTGATGCGACAAAAATGTTCACATGCACGTCGCGAAACGCGTTTCACTTTTGCATGCCGCGTGACGTGTTTGTTTTTGCATGCCGCGAAACGCGTTCATTTGTGCATGCCGCGCGACGCGTTCATTCGTGCATGCCGCGAAACGCGTTCATTTGTGCATGCCGCGAAACGCGTTCATTTGTGCGTGCCGCGAAACGCGTTCATGTGTGCATGCCGTGCAACGCGTTCATTTGTGCATGCCGCGTAACTCGTTTATTTGTGCATGCCGCGTGACGCTATTCTTTTTGCATGCCGCGCAACACAATTTTTCGATTTGGTGGGGGAGATGGGGCACTTTTGCCGAGAGCGGTGCGGCGGCGGCGGCGCGGTGCGGTGGTGGCGCGGTGCGGCGGCGCGGTGGCGCACGTGCGGAACTTTTGCCGAGAGCGGTGCGACGGCGGTGCGGCGGTGCGGTGGTGGCCCGGCGCGGTGCGGCGGCGGTGCGGTGGCGCCGTGGCGTGTTGGGGAGATGGGGAACTTTTGCCGAGAGCGGTGCGGTGCGGCGGCGGCGGTAGCGCGCGGGGGAGATGCGGGACTTTCGCCGAGAGCGGTGCGGTGCGGTGCGGCGGCGGTGGTGCGGCGCGAAAACTGGAAAACCATGAGGATTAAAAACCAGTGACTTTTGCCGTGGCTGTAACCGATTTTCTCTAGAGTGCCCTGCAGCCCTAACCCCTTGCGTCCCTGTAGGAGTGCCAGCCAAGTGCCCTGCAGAAGCCCTTAATCCCTATCCCCTTCCGAGAAGGCCCTAACCTTAATACATGTCCGCGCCGCTCCATGGTTCAAGTAAGCGGTAGACCGCAGAGCACACGACAGCATGGCACCACAGCACGACAGCACCACAGCACCATGGACACACTTTAGCTCTAGGGCGTAGCAGCTGACAGGCACTTTAGCTGGCATAGGCTCTAGCCACGGAGACCGTAGGAGATCCCGCCTCATGAGGGCGTGGCTGTGGGGCATGCTGGTGATGGCCCTGATGAGAGGCTACCAGGCCGTCACCAGCAGCGAGGAGGGCGAGGAGCTGGTGTCCCTACCTCGCGCAGACCACACCAAGGTTTCGAGGCGAGGAGGAGGAGGATGTGCCTCCAGTGGCACCTGCGGCGGGGCCAGCGCCAGAGGAGGTGGCGGAGGAGGCCAGGGAGGCAGAGGCGGAGGCCCGGGCTCGAAAGAGACGGAAGCAGACGAAGCCCAGAGGGCCGGAAGACAGAGAAGGAGGCCCGGGCTGTGGAGGAGGGCCAAAGGAGGCGAGGAGGATGCGGCACCTGGGAGGAGGTCTCGCTTGCGGGTGAGGAGGGGGAGGAAACCCCCACAGCGGCGGTTGCCTGCCAGGGGCGGCCACGGTGCGGCCACGGTGGTGGTGCCCGGCACTGGAGGTGGCGGTGGCGCTGGCAAGCGGCGGCTGCCATGGTGCAGGTAGCCGACCGCCCTGCCATGCTCTGGCGAGGGCCATCCCATGAAAAAGGAGGTGCCAGGTATTTGGAGAGGCGGCGGCGGGAGGAGGCAGGAGGAGGAGGAAAGGCACACCAAGCCGCCGCAAGCGGTGCGGCGCCTGTGTCGGGTGGGGGAAGAGGCGGATGCATCCAAGGCGGAGCCCAGCGGAGGACGAAGCGCTCGAGCTGCTTCGGGAGCGGTGTCGCAGTCCAAGGGGACCGCGCGGCCACGGCCCGCACGGCGGTGGCCCGCACGGCGGCGGCCCGCGCGGCGGCGGCCCGTGCGGCGGCGGCGGAAGGGCGGCGTGGGCCAGGCTGCTGAGGGATGAGAGGCTGAGGCCGTAGAGCCGTAGGTAGGGCATGACACGGGACAACACACAGCACAACAGCACACAGCACAGCGCAGCAAGACAACACAGCAACAGCACAGCACGGCAACAACACAGCCTAGGACACGGCAACAACCTAGGAGCACAGCAGCACCCACTGTAGGGTAGGAGGAGACCTGGGGTCCACGCCCACCGCTAAAGTAGGGGTGGTAGCATAAGAGTTTTGGGGTGTAAGCCTCGGGTGGGCCCCCCCGGGGGCCGGGTTTCTTAGCCATAGGAAGCAAGACTTGGGGGATCTAAGTCTAAAATACCGTAGGGCACCCATAACCTGGCAGGTTAACGGTAGCGGGGGGTTAGACCGGGGGGCGCGGCCCTGGTCACGTAGCACCACGAACCCCCCCCTGCAACCAACCCACACCCCCAAGCCGGAGGTTTATCCCTTAAAACCCCCTTAAAAACTAACCCTTAAAAACCCCTAGGCGTAGGCCAGGGTCCGGCGGGGTGTTGTTGGTTGTGGGGGGGGGGGGGGCGCACGCGTTCTCACTGCCAAAAAGGGGGCGGGTCTCCCTAACCCCCTTCGGTTCCCTCCCTTAGGCCCTTAGGTGCCCGAACCCCCTTCCGTGGTTTCTTTCCCGTCCCTTGTCCTCCCTGAAGTTCCCGAGCCCTTTGCCCGGAACCTTCCCCGCGGCCCCTGCGTCCCTAAGCCCCCCGTAAGCCCCGGCACCCGAACCCTCCTCGGGGCTACCAACCCTAGGTCCCGAGACCCCTAGGTCCCGCCTGGTTGTCCCCGTCTTCTTCTCGAATGGGAATGCATCAGAGTGCAGTTTCAGGTCTCACAGGAGCATCGCTGCAGCCGATTTTGAGGCCAGAACATTTGCTCGTAATCGGAATCGCAACAGGATGCAGTTCTGAGGCTGCGGAGCTGTGGAGTGAAACAGCGTGGAACTCCACAGCTCCGCAGCCTCAGAACTGCATCCTGTTGCGATTCCGATTACGAGCAAATGTTCTGGCCTCAAAATCGGCTGCAGCGATGCTCCTGTGAGACCTGAAACTGCACTCTGATGCATTTTAGGGTCGAAAGCTCCTAGAACCACCCTCCTCAAACGTAGATCCTCGATCCTCTCAGCTGTGTTGTGGGGCGGTTGGGGGCTTCTGCCTAAGAGAGAGAGTGGGAGGATCCGCACCCAGCTTTCCCAAGGTTTTCATCGTCAGGTGCTGGCATTGTTAGGGTTTCAGGGTTTTAGGGTTTTAGGGTTTTAGGGTTTTAGGGTTTTAGGGTTTCAGGGTTTTAGGGTTTTAGGGTTTTAGGGTTTTAGGGTTTTAGGGTTTTAGGGTTTTAGGGTTGGTTTTATTGTTTTAGGGTTTTGGCGTTTTAGGGTTTTAGGGTTTAGGGTTTTGGGGTCTAGAGGGGTTTACAGGGGTTTAGAAGTTCACCCTCTTCAGTGCCTGTGGGGGATGCAAAGGGCCCAACCCCGCCCCCCACCCCCCCCGCCCGCTTGTGGTGGAAAACCCTTTGCAATCGGCCAAAGAAGAGCTTCCCAAAACTGCCTCATAAATCTTTGCATCCCCGACCCTAAGCCCTACGCCCTAAATCCTGAACCCGACAAACCTACGCCGAGGGCGCCTTCTCCGCACCTTGAGGGGATGGCCTGAGGTTTCGGTTTTTGGGGTGTAGGGCTTCGGGTTTAGGGTTGAGGGCTTCGGTTGATTGTTTGGGGTTTGCGGGCTTAGTGGCTTGGTGTTTAGTGCTTATCGCAAATCATTTGGAGCTTTCTGACCCCTAAACTCTAAACCCCTAAATCCTAAACCCTTGACCTGAAAGGCCTGGTGTTCTTCTGCTTGGGCACGCCGCCGGAGACGGGGCTTTGGGATACAGGGTTTCGGGTTCAGGGGGTTTAGGGTTTAAGGTTTGTAGGGTTCAAAAGGCAGTCTAGAGCAAGCTATTTGCTCGAGAACTCCTTAACCCTGAGCCCTACCCAAGGCCCAAACGACGGTGTAGGGCTTATAGTTTAGGGTTTAGGGTTTATAGGGTTTAGGGTTTATAGGGTTTAGGCTTCCACCTCCCTCCACATTCCACTTCTCAGAAGGTCCCCCTCCCCCGCCACAAAAGGGCCCCGAAGGCCAAAACAAAAACTGACTGGACGAGCAGTGAGCTGATGGTCTGCTTGCGCTCGAGCACAAACAGGCGCCACGGTGGCAGGCTCTGGAGGACGTTTGCTCAGATTGCCGCGACGCACAACTTGGAAGACATCGCTCGCGGCATCGTGCCAAAGAAGTTGTCAGACCCAGTTTTGGCCAAAAAGCAGGTCAAGCCTCACCCCGATGCCCCAGACAACAAGGGCCTGACGTTGTACCTTCTTTTCTCGACCATGAAGCCGATGAGCATGAAGAAGAGGGCATCTTGTCAAATGCTGGGCCAAACCGACCCCAAACCCTAAACCCTAAACCCTAAACCCTAAACCCTAAACCCTAAACCCTAAAGCCTAAACCCTAAACCCTAAACCCTAAACCCTAAACTCTAAACCCTGAGGATGGATGTCCTAGGCGCCAAACCCTAAACCCCATGTCAAGAGAAGCCCTACCTGAGTTGACGACAGCAGGGTGTGAAAAGAACCCTGGCGGTCCATGTACCTCTTGGGCCTTAAAGGAGTTCCCATACAGTAGCTTGGGCCCAAAAATCTACTATGTAGGGGCATGGAGTCTAGGGAAAGACACTAAACCCTAAACCCTGCACCCTAAAGTCCACCAATGGCAGGGTTTAGAAACGAAGTGCAGTTCGAGTTGCGTGGGGCATTGGCAAGAAAGCAGCACGTCTGACGCCACAGGCTAGCTATTGCAGTCCTTGGGTTCAAGGTTTAGGGTTTAGGGTTTAGGGTTGAGGGGGTTTAGGGGGTTTAGGATGGCGCATGACTTGAGCCAGCGTTTGGGTGCTGAAAGCCTGCCCGGCTGCCTGCATGACCTTCGGCGATCTGACGTTCAGAAGAAAACTCCCTCATGGACAATACTAGCCTCACAGTGGGATCAAATACTCTTTGCCAGATGCTACAAAAACCCCTGTTAAGACATATTCAAAGGTCCAAGGAAGCCCTAAGCCCTAAACCCTAAACCCTAGACCCTAAACCCTAAACCCTAAACCCTAGACCCTAAACCCTAAACCCTAAACCCTAAACCCTAAACCCTAAACCCTAAACCCTAAACCCTAAACCCTAAACCCTAAACCCCCCAAAGCCCCCAAAGCCATCAGGAGACAGTGGCCTCGGTTGCTGGAGGGGCCCTAGGCCTCCACGGCATGCGCCTTGGGCCCTGCTTGGAGGTTCAGGGTTTAGGGTTTAGGGTTTAGGCGGTTTAGGGTTTAGGGTTTAGGGTTTAGGCGGTTTAGGCGGTTTAGGGTTTAGGGTTTAGGGTTTAGGGTTTAGGGTTTAGGGTTTAGGGTTTAGGGTTTAGGGTTTAGGGTTTAGGGTTTAGGGTTTAGGGTTTAGGGTTTAGGGTAACCCACTTATAAGCCCCTTAAGTATGTACCCCAATAGGGGTATAATTTGGTTACAATTAATAGTACAGGTTACTAAGTACCACGAACCTCCAGCACAGCGGCCCTTCGGGCTTAGGGGTTTTGGGGACCATTTTTGTAGGAATAGGACTTTGGGGTTTAGGGTTTAGGGTTTAGGGTTTAGGGGTTTGAGGTTTTAGGGATTGGGGGTGTAGGGCTGAAGGGCTGTAGGGTTGCAGGGTTTAAGGAGGTTTTGGGGTTTGGGGTTTGGGGGCTTAGGGCTGGTCCAGGTGAGGACTGGTGTTGAGAGCGTCCTGTTCAGGGTTTAGGGGGTAAGTCCCGCAACGCTCTGAACCTTGCATCCTAAACCCTGAACCCCATGCAGTACGTCCTAAAGCCTCAGCCCTACATCCTGCCTACATCTTGAAGTCTGAGCCCTGTTACAGTCTGGGCCCTATATACGTCCTCAACCCTGATCCCTGAACCCTGGACATTTTGAACCCTAACATCCTCAACCCTACTTCCTGAAACCTAACCCTCAGCACCCTAAACCCTAGAGTTGAGGGTTTAGGGTTTAGGGCCTAAGCACCCTCAACCCTAAGCCCTAAACATCCTCAACCCTCAACCAGGTGCCCAGTCTACATCGCAGACTGCTACGGCATCATCGGCTGGGACAAGAAGGCCCAAGGGCCACCCTGGGGGTTCAGGGTTCAGGGTTTAGGGTTCAGGGTTTAGGGTTTAGGGGTAGGAGGGGAAGGTAGGGTCTTCCCAGGGGCCTCCCCTGGGTTTACAGGGTTTTGGGTTTAGGTTAGGCCAAAGGGTTTGAGGTTTCAGGTTTCGGGCTTTCGGGCTTTCGGGCTTTCGGGCTTTCGGGCTTTCGGGCTTTCGGGCTTTCGGGCTTTCGGGCTTTCGGGCTTTCGGGCTTTCGGGCTTTCGGGGTTTGGGGTTTAAGCTCAGCCCATGCAAGCCTAGACGGCCAATAAATGGCCTGGTATCCCCACCCAAGGCCCCAAGCCCGACAAGAAGCCCTAGCACAAGGCCGAGAAGCCCTAGAACTCGTGACGCCCTGAACCTTCAACCCCAACTCTTCTGCCCCAAACCCTAAACCCTAAACCCTAAACCCTAAACCCTAAACCCTAAACCCTAAACCCTAACCCCTAACCCCTAACTCCTAACCCCTAAACCCTAAACCCTAAACCCTAAACCCTAAACCCTAAACCCTAGGTTTTAGGGGTCCAGGAACAAAGGACGGCTCGGGGGGGACGGGCCCTGTGCTATAAGGGCAGGCTTACGGCGTGCTAAAGGCGTTCCATCTCCTAGACGTATGAGGGGAGATCCCGAAACCCATCCTGGGATGCAGGGGGTTTAGGGTTTAGGGTTTCGGGTTTAGGGTTTAGGGTTTAGGGTTTATGGGCTTCAGGTGCTGACTCTTGGGTTCGAGGGGTGTGGGATTGAGTCTCTACCCTACAATCCGCGGGCTTCTTTGTGTTGCCCGTTTGGAGCAAACCCGAAGCCCTAAGCCCTAAGCCCTAAGCCCTAAGCCCTAAGCCCTAAGCCCTAAGCCCTAAGCCCTAAGCCCTAAGCCCTAAACCCTAAGCCCTAAACCCTAAACCCTACAGGGCTTGCCCCCCTTGGGAAGAAACGGTTCTCAAGGAGAAGCGGAACGTCGAGCTCATGGAGGAAGCGGGCCCTGTAGGCCATAGGCCCTCCAAGCTCTTCGTAGTTTAGGGTTTAGGGTTTAGGGTTTAGGGTTTAGGGTTTCCCAATGGCCCTCAACCCTACACCCGAAGCCTTAAACCCTAAAAAAAAACCCTGAACTCTAATCCGAGCATCTGTTTAATTGCCCCCCCCCCCCTCCCCCCCCCCACCTCCCCCCCCCCCCCCCCCACCCCCCCGCACCGCAATAATGAGAAAGGCAGGGCGCCGCAATAATAAGACCATGGCAATGTTTCGATTCTCTATTTGGAATACCAAGCCCAACAAGCCTGCAGACAGATTCTTGAACCCCCCCCCGGGAAATATTCTGAAATTAAATGTGGTGGTACTTCCCCTACGACAGCCCGCGGAATGGAAAGTAGTCTTGCAGCCGGACTTTCGACGAAACAATTTCTTTCGATGTGGAGGTATTAATTAAACAGATGCTCGGGTTTAGCCCTGAGCCCTAAAGCCTAAAGCCTAAAGCCTAAAGCCTAAAGCCTAAAGCCTAAAGCCTAAAGCCTAAAGCCTAAAGCCTAAAGCCTAAAGCCTAAAGCCTAAAGCCTAAAGCCTAAAGCCTAAAGCCTAAAGCCTAAAGCCTAAAGCCTAAAGCCTAAAGCCTAAAGCCTAAAGCCTAAAGCCTAAAGCCTAAAGCCTAAAGCCTAAAGCCTAAAGCCTAAAGCCTAAAGCCTAAAGCCTAAAGCCTAAAGCCTAAGCCTAAAGCCTAAAGCCTAAAGCCTAAAGCCTAAAGCCTAAACCCTCACCCAAAACCCTAAGCCCTACTGAGACAAAGGGGGGGGGGGGGGGGGTTCAACTCACTCAAGGCCACCCTTGCTGCCCGGAAGGCCCTTCCAGTACTTTATAGGGTTTAGGGTGCTTAGGACGCTTCGGGTGCTTAGGGTGCTTAGGGTGCCCAGGGTGCTTAGGGTTTAGGGTTTAGGGAACCCTAAACCCTAAACCCTAAACCCTAAACCCTAAACCCTAAACCCTAAACCCTAAACCCTAAACCCTAAACCCTAAACCCTAAACCCTAAACCCTAAATCCCGGGTGCTTGGGGTGCTTAGGGTTTATAGGGTCCTCAAGCGAGCCCCGCCACACGAAGGGATTCGGGGCTTTGGGGAAAAACCCTAAGCCCTCAACACGGCCCAAATTCTGCAAGGTTTAGGGTTTAGGGTTTAGGGTTTAGGGTTTAGGGTTTAGGGTTTAGGGTTTAGGGTTTAGGGTTTAGGGTTTAGGGTTTAGGGTTTAGGGTTTAGGGTTTAGGGTTTAGGGTTGCGGAGCTCTCCGTCCTAAACCCTACACCCAGGTATTAAGACCACACACCCTAAACCCCAAACCCCAAACCCCAAACCCCAAGCCCCAAGCCCCAAGCCCCAAGCCCCAAACCCTAAACCCTAAACCCTAAACCCTAAACCCTAAACCCTAAACCCTAAACCCTAAACCCTAAACCCTAAACCCTAGACCCTAGACCCCAGACCCCAAACCCTAAACCCTAAACCCTAGCACACTCGCAACCCTTCGAAGCGCGGCTGGCGGGAGGAGGGCCGCGGTTCGGAGTACGGCAAACCTGGAGGCCCACGGGGCGATCGGTGCGTCGATCAGGGGATTGGGAAATCCCTAAACCCTAAACCCTAAACCCTAAACCCTAAACCCTAAACCCTAAACCCTAAACCCTAAACCCTAAACCCTAAACCCTAAACCCTAAACCCTACACCCTACACCCTACACCCTAAACCCTAAACCCTAAACCCTAAACCCTAAACCCTAAAGCCCAACCCTAAACCCTCAACCCTAAACCCCGAATCGTGGGTTTAGGGCTTGAGGTCCTCGGTTGTTTGTGGTATGGAAGGCAGCAGGGCGGTTTGTGGCTGGATGAAGGAGGCCTGCGTGGGGGCGACGGTCTGCTGGGTTGTATCGCATGTGCAGGTAAGCTAAACTGTGGACCCTTTCTAGGGTTTAGGGTTTAGGGTTTAGGGTTTAGGCTTCAGGGTTCAGGGTTCAGGGTTCCCAAATCGAAACTATAGGAACCTGTATACTTGCATAGAGGCCACCAAAATCTCTAGGCCCTAAACCTTGAACGGATGTTGGTTTTCGAAAGTTCCGTGGGGCTGGGTGATTCGGTCTGTCAAGGTCGTTATTAAACCCTCAACCCGAAACCCCAAACCCTAATCCCTATGCCATTAACCATAAGCCCGAAACCTTAAATCCTCAACCCTAAGCCCTAAACCCGAAACCCCTTAACCTCAAACCCTAAACCCTACGGGGGTTTGGACTTCAGGGTTCCTAATGTTCCTTGTTGCCCTTGAACTCCCTCAAGGTTTAGGGTTTAGGGTTTAGGGTTTAGGGTTTAGGGTTTAGGGTTTAGGGTTTAGGGTTCCCCTTAAGCAAATCTTGAGCAAGCCAGTGGGCAGATGTCGGGTTTGTAGAACATACATCCTAAGCCCTGAACTCTGTTGCCTGAACCTCACTTTCACTCTTTAAAGAGTGCGATTAAGTCATGTTACGCAGCTCGGCTCAGGATTTGGGGCCTATAGCCAAAAAGGCTATAACCCCACTTCCGGAATCCTCCCCAAAAGAAAAGAATAAAACCACCGCCGGGTAATCGCCATGCTTGCTTGGCAGGCCGTGCTTTGGGCAGTCGCCCTCCAGGGCTGGCGCTGCGCTGCAGAGGTGGCGGCGGAGCCAGTGGAGTCCGAGGCATGCGAAGAGACGTCCTACGTGCAGCACGTGGCGCGCAGCGCGCGCGCCAGGCCGACGGTGCGGCAGGAGGCCGATGGAGTGCACTGCTCTGGGCAGCAGATGCCCTCACAAGATTTCTGGGGCGACTACTCGCGCTCAGTGGCAGATGGGTACCCTGAGAGGGATCAGAGCTACGTGCGCCTTCTGGCTTTGAGCTTGTCAGGCACACTGACTCCCAACATGGTCGAAGAAGGCGACTTCTACTCAAAGCGTTCCTAGGCCCTTAAGGGACATGGTTACGTTTTCCCTTTATTGGGCTTTTGCATGCTACGTCTTCCCTTCTTAGGGTTCATAAGAGGATGGTATAATTCAGGAATTATACTTTTTCAGAGGGTGTTCAGGGGGGCCATCCCAGGTTATTGCGGCCAGGATTGGCCCAAAGCTGGCTACACCATGGTCGGGCTTGCGCGGCTGGGCAACATCGCCAAGCTCGTGCTGGACGTGGTTTCGAACCAAATCCCCGGTGATTTCGCAGAGCTCGGCGTGTGGAGGGGAGGAAGCTTGCACTTGCTTGGACATTTCCCAAAACCGTCAGGGTACCTCTTGTGTACCCCAAATAGAATAGAATAGCCCTCAAAAGGGCACCCCTCTTTTCGGAAGCCCCCAGTTCGCTTCCACTACCAGGGCTTCTTTTGCATGGCTAGAAATGAAGTTTGCACTCCTTCCCAATATGCACCACTGAGGAAGTTGCATCTTCGCGCAGGCCTTGTTTGACTTGCTTGGTGATGCAGATCGGCATGTCCACGTGTTCGATGCCTTCACTGCCATGGACAACTATGGTCCCTTAGTAGCTGAATGAGTACATGTTACACTTTTGGGATACTCTAATCCCCTATAGAACTGAAAGTGTACACTTTAGGGGGGCCTTTATGAACTCAGCAACTAAGGTCCAAACAGTGACTTTATTGGTGTCAGCCAACAGATGGTGGAGAAGAACTTTGAGATGTTCGGGCTGAAAGATCGCCCCAAGTACCACAAAGGTTTCTTCAAAGACCCTGGGCGTTGCAAGAGCTTCAGGGGCGCAAACACAAATGCAAAAAGCCGTAACATGGAGATTGCACTTAAGACGTAAGGGTAGGCCGATGCATTGTCTCCTGGGTCGTGGGCCTCAGCAAATCCTAGGACACGGCCAAGCAGTTTTGGGAAAAACATCGGGACACCGACCTGAAGCTAGCCATTCTTCGCATCGATGCAAACTGGCACGACTCCTACCAAGACGCGCTGTACCTGGGACCCTCTTTACCTACAGTTCTATGGGCTGTACCTACTATGGAGGGGTAGTTCCCACGAATTTCTACGTAAATAGAGTCCCAGGTACTACATGTACGGATTCGTGCCCGTGGGCGGCTACGTGATTTTCGACGACATCGGAGACCAGCATCCGCAGGTGGCGCAAGCGTGGGCGGAGTTCATGCAGGATCAGGGTGTCGCCGAGGAGCCTTGCAGTTGATCTTTTTAAAAAGGCCCCCCCCCCCTTGGCCACAGAAGAGATAAGGTATGTTTAAAGCCTACTACTAAACGGAGGAAAAGTGTGCTTTAAAACGCTAAGAAGTCCGTTATAAGCTGCTTATAAATTATGGCCCCCCCTATTCCTCTCTCTCTTAAAGCAAAAGCCGCGCGAAGAGGAGCTAATCCCGATCGACAAGTCGGGCAGATACCTCAAGAAGACCAGGGAGATCAAGGTGGACATGTCGAAGATGCGGCCCTTCCAAGATTCCAACAAGTGATGAAGTAGGGGGGGCTTTAAAGGTTTGTGGGGGGGGGGGGGGGGCGGGTTTAGGAAAAGTAAGGCGGAACCGAACAGAGACCCGCAAAAATAGAAGGGGATTTCCTTATACGAAGGATCCTATAAGGAGGTACCACCCCCCCCCCCCCCGAATTTCGGAAACCACCATGTATTGCTGTAGCTGTGCCAGCATCAGCGAAGAGACGCACTGTTCAGCCCCAATGCTCCGGTTGCTCTTGTAGCCTTTTCCAGAGAGCCCAATACCCCTATATTAAGGAAGAAAATTTAAGTTACATAGGGATCCTTAAAATAAGATTTGAGGCATACTCCGTATTTAAGGGGTCTTGGGCTCTTTGGGTTCGGGCCCGTCGGCCACAAGTGCTGTGGGCTTCTTCTGCTCCTGTTGCGCTTTAGAGGTAGGAGCTGGGCTTGCAGGGAGTTTCAGGAATTCCGTCCGGAGACAGGCGCCACACAAGGGCGCGCGAAAGCCCTAAAAGCGCTGGGCTAGACCCCTAAACCCTATATTTCTTGGTAGAGGCTTTAGGTTTAAGGGTGTTTAGATTTCAGGGTGTTTGGGGTCAGGGTTCGGTGTGGGGTTTAGGGTTTCGGCTCAGGCGGATCAGGAAGGCGTGTGCGTTAGGGCTTGGGGCTCAGGGTTTGGGTTTTAGGCTCCGCCGCAATACCTAGGATCCTCTTTTTGAGGCTTAGGCTACCTTATACGCAAAGAAGGGCACGGTTGTTTCTTAGATGGGGAAGCCTGTACTCAGAGAGCCTCAGAACGACTTACAGGCTTGCAAGGTTTTGCAGAACTTGGCGCCAAAACCCTGAACCCCGCGTTTCGGTTTAGGCTTTCGGGGCCCGCCGTGAAGTCGCAACAATGACCTGACAACCCCAGTCCCATGAAGTCTTGTCCGCAGAAGAGGGAGCTAGGGCATGGTCGGCTTCGTGCTTAGGGTTTATATAGGAGGGTTTAGGGCTCTGTAGGGTTTAGGGCTCTGTAGGGTTTAGGGCTCTGTAGGGTTTATAACTTTCTAGCAGATCCCAATGATCCAGGCCGGGGGTTCGAGCTGAGGGCTTCTGTTTTCGCTGTTGCTTTCGGCGCAAGGCACCCACAACAGCCCCCCTTGGCTTTCGGTCTCTTTGTTGAGATTTCGGGAATAAGGGTCCCCACACAAAAATCGCTTTCAGAAGGGCTTAGCAAGGGGGTCCCTCATTCTCGACGAAGACTTGACTAAGAACCAGTACTTCTTGGCAAGTCTCTGTTGCGGGTCTTTTGCTGACAGTTCAGTGCCAACCACCGGTAGCTAAGGTAGATAAATCGCAGAACTCCGGAACACGTCCCCCAGGCCAGGGCGGAGAGGGCGTCGTCGTGGCCGCATTCCGTGGCGGCGGGCACGCTGCAGGCGCGAGGGCGCGCAGAAGTCCCGTTCTGAACGGTTTAACGCCCAAATCTCATATGGTTTTTCGTTGAAATTCTGTTCAAACGGGCCTTGATTTCCTGCTAGTCTAGTTCTATTATTATTGTTACTATATATATATATATCTCTCTCTCTCTTCCTCCCAAGGAACCTCAAGGTCTTCAGGAATGGAACTCAGCACTGATTCCCGTTGTCCCTCCCCTCTTACGTGCTGTCTCAGGAGCTTCGGGCGGCTTGCACATGGTGGTCAGCGCCCACGGCAAGGCCGCCGCAGAAATGGTTGTAGTGGAAGGTGAGGATGAGCTAAGAAGCCCAAAACCCCTAAAGTCCCTAAAGCCCTAAAGCATCCTAAAGCCCTAAAACCCCAAAGCCCCCAAAAACCCTAAAGTCCTAGAGCCCCTATGGCTGCTATTTGACTACGACTCATACTGTTCTTACGATTCGTGCTATGGCTATGACGACTCCGAATACTTTTGTTCGTATATTTGCTCTTTCAGGTTTACCCAAAAGGCTCCTATGTAGTACCTTTTTTGGGGTAGTATACTAGAATCCCCAATAACTAACTTAAAAAGGAACTACATTGGAGCTTATGGGTAGGGTCCAGAAGGGCCTCCGTTTGTTTCGATCAACTCGGGTAGGAGTTTCAAAATCAGCAAGCTTGCAGTTTATTTCCATCCTCTCATCTGACAACCCTAAACCCTTAGCCCTAAACCCTAAACCCCAAACCCTAAACCCTAAACCCTAAACCCTAAACCCTAAACCCTAAACCCTAAACCCTAAACCTTAAACCCTAAACCCTAAACCCTAAACCCTAAACCCGAAAGTGAGGAGAGATGGACTCGGAACGCTGTGCCTTGCCCACAGGCAGAGCTCCAAGCCGCGAATGACGGCGAAGGACGCTCGGGGCATCCCAGGGCTTCCACCATGGGTTTGAGGGTTTCAGGGGTTTAGGGTTTCAGGGGTTTAGGGTTTAGGGTTTCGGGTTTAGGGTTTGAGGGTTTCAGGGGTTTAGGGTTTGAGGGTTTCAGGGGTTTAGGGTTAGGGTTTAGGGTTTCAGGGGTTTGGGGTTTAGGGTTTAGGGTTTCAGGGTTTGGGGTTTAGGGTTTAGGGGTTAGGGTTTTAGGGGTTTAGGGTTTAAGGTTTAGGGGTTTTGGGGTTTAGGGGTTCAGGGGTTTAGGGGTTTAGGGTTTAGGGGTTTAGGGGTTTAGGGGTTTAGGGTTTAGGGGTTTAGGGTTTAGGATTTAGGGTTTAGGGGTTTAGGGGTTTAGGGGTTTAGGGTTTAGGGTTTCAGGGGTTTAGGGCTTCAGGGGTTTAGGGTTAGGGGTTTAGGCGTTTAGGGAGCGGCAAGGGTTTGAAGGGTTCACACGCGAAACCCTCGGGTTGTGTGGCTTTCGGGGTGCCACCTTGAACGCGCCTCATTCTAGGGATCCATGACTCCCCTAGTTACAGTTGTGCCCCAAAAGGTTCCCTTGATTTTGTGGGTCCCCAAACCCAAGGAGGCAAAGGTTTAGGGGTCCAAAAGGTTCAGGGTTTAGGGTTTAGGGCTTAGGGTTTAGGGTTTAGTTTAGGAGTTTAGGAGTTTAGGGGTTTAGGGGTTTAGGGGTTTAGGGGTTTAGGGGTTTAGGGGTTTAAGAGTTTAGCGGTTTAGGGGTTTAGGACTTTAGGGCTTGAGGGGCTTAAAGGTTTAGGGGTTCATGGGGTCCCAAAGGTACTTGGAGGTTCAGGGTACTTATAGTCCCAATTATAACTGCACTTATAAGCCCCCTAAGTCCTCTAAGTAGGTTATAAGTAGACTTATAATAGGGGTCATAAGTACCCATGAACCTCCAAGTAGAGCCCCTTGGTCCGCGCAAGGCGTGAGCTACGGCGGCTACGCCAAGGCCGGGAACGACCGTGGTGCTCTCCTGAAGTACGTACGATAAGTGGGGGTTTTGCGAAAACAAAAGGTTTAGGGTTTAGGGTTAAGGGTTGAGGGTTGAGGGTTGAGGGTTGAGGGTTGAGGGTTGAGGGTTGAGGGTTGAGGGTTGAGGGTTGAGGGTTGAGGGTTGAGGGTTGAGGGTTGAGGGTAATAGACCCCCCAAAATAGCAGGATCCCTTGTAAGACGGACCCCAATAAGGTACCCCTAATTTGTGGAAACCCTCAAGTAGGGTTTTGGGCTTAGACGGCTCACAGGCAGTTTTGCAATACGACGGCTTCAGGGTCAGGGCTTGGTTATGGGCTTGAGGGTTTAGGGTTTAGGGTTTAGGGTTTCAGAAAGAATGGCTTGAGTCTTGTTCATCTGTTCCCTTGGCGAGGAGATCGACTCTGAATTCTGTGGGGTGCTTTCCGGGAGTTCTCGTGGGGATGTTCTTGGAGCCCCTAAACCCGAAGCCCTAAACTCTGAACAACCCTAAGCCCTAAACCGTAAACCCTACACAACCCTATATAAACCGTTTAAAGCTTAAACCTTAAACCTTAAACCTAAACCCCAACCATAAACCCTAAAAACCCTAAAAAAAAGGAGCTTCAGAGGCTGAAAAGGACCTAGCTGCACACGCCGCCTTCTTGGCTCAGCTTGGCCAGACCGCCAGGGTCCCCCGGTAGGGTTCAGGGTTTAGGGTTCAGTGTTCAAGGGTTCAGGGTTTAGGGTTCAGAGTTTAGGGTTTCGGGTGTAGGTGTTTGGGCGTTTAGGTGCTGCGGACTAGTAGTGTTCTGGGGTTGAGTCTCTTGGGATTTGCAGTGTTTGGGGTTTAGGCGTTTCTTTGCCCTGGCCAGTAGAGGTTTTGAGTCTGTGCAGTTGAGGCCGCATACGGTTCAGGGGACCTGCTTTGAGGAACCGGCTTGCTACAACGATCAGCCCTCCACCCTGAACTGCCTTCAAACGGTTAGTCTTGTTTAGATCCTCATTCAGCGATGAATCACGCAACCCATCAAACAATTCAGGGCACAATTCCCCTGCCCTGTGGGGGGCCACAGGGAGGTAGTACGTTCTCTGCACCTGTTTAGCCCGGAGCTCAACCCATCAAAAACTGAACGGGCTTACACAGAATACCCCCCGCCTAAACCCCAAACCCTCAGCCGTAAGCCGCCCTAAACCCTGAGCCCCACCTGAACCCTGAACCCCCTCCTTACTCATGATTATTCTTCATTCAGAATAACCCTAAACCCTAAACCCTAAACCCTAAACCCCAGTAATCAGCACGGGGCAACACTCCCGGAGCCATCTCGCGTGTGGGCCCATGAGCTCCTGGCAGCAGGCGGGCAAGTTCCTTGAAGGCTTAGTTTAGGGTTTTTAGGTTTTTAGGGTTTTAGGGTTTTTAGGGTTTTTAGGGTTTTTAGGGTTTTTAGGGTTTTTAGGGTTTGTAGGGTTTGTAGGGTTTGTAGGGTTTGTAGGGTTTGCAGGGTTTTAGAATTCTATAGGGTTTTAGGGTAACAGGCTTTGTAGAGGGTTTAGGGTTTTGGGGATTTTTAGGGTTTGAGGCTTTCAGGCTTTGACTTTTGCAGGGTTTTAGGTTTTTAGAGTTCTTGGGTCCTAGGGTTCTAGGATGTTAGGATTTTCAGTGTGTTACGGTTTTTGGATGTTACAGGGTTCTAGGGTTTTAGGGTTTAGGTTTGTAGTAGAAGCCAAAAAGTTGGAAACTCAATAGCCTCAATCCCTAAGGGTAAAGTGTAGGGGATCCCAGCACTACTTGTCCTTAAAAAGGTTTTCAACTTTTTGGGGTTTACTGTAGGTGTTAAAGGATGGGACCCAAGAGGGGCGAATAACAAGGGGTCACAAATCACTTGCTGCCCATCTCATCGGGCTTTTGTGGAAACGCCTGCCACGGGGGGGGGGGGGGGGGCGGCTGGGTTTAGGGTTTAGGGTGTTTAGGGTTTAGGGTTCAGGGTTTAGGGTTCAGAGTTTACGGTTTAGGTAATGGTCTAGGGTTTAGGGAGCGGATGCGTCGTGCTAAGAGTGACAAAAGCCTTAGGGGTTACAGAAAACCTAAGCCCTAAACCCTACACCCTAAACCCCAAACCCTAACTCAAAACCCTCAACCCTAAACCCTCTACACCTAAACCCTGGGGGTTCTAAGGGTTCAAAAGGAGCCTTTGCGAGCAAACGAGGCCGTGTCGCTGGACCTCGCCAAGGGCAAGAAGCGCAAAGACAGCCGCTGGGTTTAGGGTTTAGGGTTTAGGATTTAGGGTTTCGTGTTCTGGGATTCAGGGGGGTATAAGGGCCCAAAGGGTTTAGGGTTTAGGGTGGGTCATATCACAACAAGCTCCACGGAGCTTGGGTCGGAGGGTGTTGCACCAGGGATTGGGTGGCTTTCCTAAACTCCCTAAATTCCCTAAGCTCCCTAAGCTCCCTAAACTCCCTAAACCCTTAACCTGAGGGTGCCGTCGAAAAGTCGTGCTCTTCCCCTCTCTCTCCGTCCTTAAACTTAAAACTTAAACCCAACACTTGAAAAAGGCCCGAGTGTTCGGTTGCATCTAGGGAACCCTATTGAGATCCTCAGCCCTAGGCTCCCCCAACGACTGAACTCCTCCCTAGAAACCCCACAGCTCCTCGAAGCCAACCCACGGGTGGCAAACAGAAACGATAGTCGCTTCTATCGAAAGAGCATCGACGATCTGTGAACATCGCGCCCTCGCCCTCGCCGATGACCGTGCCAGCATCCCCCGCCCCTTCGACAACATCGCTGCCTACACCCGGGCCCTTCACTCAGCCCATCGTTCCGACAGAGAGACAGTGGAGCAGAGGAGAAGGCGGATGGCCACACCAGTGAGCACGAGATGGGTTCGGACACGGCATCTTACGTAGCGGTGGTGTATCTGCGGAGAAGGACTGAGAGGGCCATCAGATAAAGTTTTGACATCGGCGCCCGAACCCTAAACCCTTGTCATAACCCTAAACCCTAAACCCTAAACCCTAAACCCTAAACCCTAAACCCTAAACCCTAAACCCTAAACCCTAAACCCTAAACCCTAAACCCTAAACCCTAAACCCTACGTGCGAAGCTTCGAGGCCTTGTGGTCCTCAACGGCAACCAGCAGAAGAACCTCCGCACCGGTCGGGATGAGCCGCTTGGACTCGGGATCTTAGGGGTGGGTTTAGGGTTTAGGGTTTAGGGTTTAGGGTTTAGGGTTTAGGGGTTAGGGGTTTAGGGGTTTAGGGGTTTTGGGGTTTTGGGGTTTAGGGGTTTAGGGGCTTTGGGGTTTTGGGGTTTAGGGGTTTTGGGGTTTTGGGGTTTCGGGGTTTAGGGGTTTAGGGGTTTAGGGGTGCAGGGGTGTAGGGGTTTAGGGGTTTAGGGTTTTAGGTGGACGAGTGCGGGGTTTAGGGGTTGAGGGTCTAGGTGAATTGTCATGGGATTAGGGGTTTAGGGCTTAGCTTCAAGAGGGTTTCAGCCGAGGGCGAGGCCGAAACAAGGATTCTACGGTGAGGGTTGATCTACATCATGCGTGCATGTTCAGTCTGTACAACTGCATATTCCTCGTCGTTCAGGGTCTTAAACAAAGTGCCCTACAATACCATTCACCCCTTCGCATCCCCACCCCATCTTCCCTGAACCCTCCTAGTTATAGGGTCAAGTTCTTTTTCAGGGGCAAACCGATCAGGACGGCGTATGGGGGCGGATGGCAGACAGCCTTCGGCAAAGGCCCCTAGCCTTCGTCGAAACCCTTGGCCTTCGTCGAACCCCCCTTCCGGCCCTTGTGGCCTTCGTCGAACCTCCGGCGTTCATTTAGCCTTCGTCGAACCCTCGCGTTTTTTTCGGGCTTTGTCTTGGCCTTTGGTATCGGCCTTCGTCGAACCCCCTCCCCCTTCATCGAACCTCCCGGCCTTCGTCGAACCTTCGCCCGGCCCCCCGGCCTTCGTCGAACTTCGTCTCGGCCCGTTGGTATCCCGAGTCTTCGTCGAAGTTCCCCGGCCATCCTGCTCTTCGGCCATCCTGATGTGTTTTCCCCTTACTTTTAGCCGTCAGGAACCTACCTAAACCCTAAACCCTAACCCCAAACCCAAACCCCAAACCCTAAACCCTGAACCCTGAACCCCGAACCCTAAACCCTAAACGCTAAGCCCTAAACCCTAAACGCTAAACCCTAAACCCTAAACCCTAAACCCTAAACCCTAAACCCTAAACCCTAAACCCTAAACCCTAAACCCTAAACCCTAAACCCTAAACCCTAAACCCTAAACCCTAAACCCTAAACCCTAAACCCTAAACCCTAAACCCTAAACCCTAAACCCTAAACCCTAAACCCTAACCCTAAACCCTAAACACCCAAAAGGGCCGCTGCAGAACCCGGACGCCACAGGTGCGACATGGCAGAGTGGATCTGCGATAACTGCGCAGCTGGGCCGCCTTTGGGTAGCTTCCGGTTTAGGGTTTAGGGTTCAGGGTTTAGGGTTTGGGGTTTGGGGGTTTGGGGGTTTGGGGGTTTGCGGGTTTGGGGGTTTGGGGGTTTGGGGTTTAGGGCTGAGGGCTTAGGGCTTTGGGATTAGAGTTGTACCTTTGGGGTCCCGTCCCGGGCAAACATTTTCAACCTGTATGTTCGTCGAAATGGCAGCAGCATGTCTTCGCCCAGTCTGAGCTGGAGTGAGAATCTGGTGCTGCCTAGCACAAGCATCCCAGCAAAGGAACAGACATCCACAGAAATGCCACGCATCCTTGCATGTCGTGCGTATATATCTATATATGTATGTATGTATGTATGTATGTATGTATGTATGTATGTATGTATGTATGTATGTATACATACATGTATGTATGTATGTATGGACGTATGCCTGGATGTACATCTTGAACGTGGACGCATTCGAACACAAATGCTGCAATTCGGGCGTAGCCAGGCCGAAAGCGCAGGAAACAAGAGCAGAAACTCAGGCATCAGAATTCAGGATTCAGGAACCCCGGCCAGCCAACGCAAGAATCGGACGCGTGGAATCCACAAACACACACACACACACACACATGCGGACATTTCAGGGACTCGTCTTTCATCTTTCGCAGCTCTAGGGCGATCACACGGATGTTGGGATTTAGCACTCAGGCCTTAAAGTCCTAAACCCTGAGCCCTATAAACCCTTTAGGGTTTAGGGTTTAGGGTTTAGGGTTTTGGGTTTAGGGTTTCGGGTTTAGGGTTTAGGGTACCACCTTTAGCCCCCCCCCCCCCCCCCACCTGCAGGATACCGCCATGCCAGGATTCTACCAGCGGTGCAGACGCTCTGATGCAGAGATTCGGGTTTAGGGTTGGGGTTTAGGGTTTAGGGTTTAGGGTTTAGGGTTTAGGGTTTAGGGTTTAGGGTTTAGGGTTCAGGGTTCAGGGTTTAGGGTTTAGGGTTTAGGGTTTAGGGTTTGGGGTTGCCCCAAAACTTGGGTTCTTTGGGTTATGAAAACCAGGATGCGGAGTTTGGGCTCCGAATCGCCGCATGTGCACGCTCTGGCATGTCTAGGATTTCGCGTTCAGGGTTCAGGGTTCAGGGTTTAGGGTTTAGGGTTTAGGGTTGATGGTTTAGGGTTTAGGGTTTAGGGTTTAGGGTTGATGGTTTAGGGTTTAGGGTTTAGGGTTGAGGGTGTTTCTAGACCTCGGAAAAGGAATATCGGTACATGTTTGCGTTCTTGCGGCTGCCAACGCTGGCCTCTCCTTGCAGCCAGAACGCTTGCTTGGGCATTTTTGTTCAGGTTGACTACCTTTCGATTCGTCAGTAACACCGCGGCCGAATGCTCCGCCCAGAGCGGGGCAGTGAACAAGGTCGACTTTCGTAGGGTCTGCATCCATAGGCTTAAGAGTTCGGACGTCGGACGTCGAAGGCCTCCCTTTCTATGCCCAGATAAAAATCACTCAAACGCAGCGTTGAATTGAGCTAGTTTGTTGTGCCCTTGTTTGGGTAATACTACCCCCCCCCCGCCCCCACTCCCCAACTCCTGCAGCCCCGTAACTCCCGCAGCAAGTAAGCGTAGTTAGCCTGAAGGGGATAGGGGGCCCAACTCAAGATTATTTTCTGTCTATGGGATTCCTGAGCCTTAACCCCTAAACCCTAAACCCCCCAAACCCTAGTCCAAGCTTGCGGGGACCCTTGAGGTAAATGTGAGATCCTCCGGCCGGAGCAGCGGGCAACCCGCCGAGAGCTCTCGGACTGCAAGTGTTGGGGAGAATGTTGCTTATGGCTTTAAGGGGTTAGGGATTAGGGTTTAGGGTTGAATTAGGGTGTAGGGTTTAGGGTTTAGGGTTTAGGGTTTGGGGTTAGGGTTTCTCGTTCCCTGTAAGTTCGGATCTGGAGGTTGCAGGACCATCAAGACGCTGGCGGTTTTGGGTTTTAAGTCACTGACTGTGTCATTCCTACGACCTATGAACCCTGGATCCCCCAAACCTCGAAACCCCAACCTATGTAGGGTGTACCTTCTTGGGTCCAGAATCCTACTATTTGGGGTCCATATTTGGGGTCCCTTATTTTCGTGAACCCCCACAAGAAGCCCTAAACAACCCCTGAACCTGAGTATCCTTCTCTGCGTCACGCGCCGAGCACATGGGTAGTTCTCCAAATTTTCTTCGGGTTTCGGGTTTAGGGTCCTTTGGGAGCTAAACCCTAAACCCTAACTAAACCCAAAACACAAAACCCTAAACCCTAAACCCTAAACCCTAACTAAACCCTGAAACCAAAACCCTACGAATCCCTCATGTATGTAAGGTGCCGTACTAAAGGACCCAGAGAAGGCTACTCAGGTCCCACTTGGAGGAGCTCCAGAAGGCAGTTCCTCAAAGGGTGAGGGTTCGCCATACAACTGAAGCCCTAAACCTTAAACAACCCTAAACCCTAAACCCTAAACCCTAAACCCTAAACCCTAAACCCTAAACCCTAAACCCTAAACCCGGGGGGGGGGGGGGGGGGGTTGACACTCCTGCAAGCCCGAGGCTTCGGGCCAAAGAAGGCGAGATTGGCCGAGGCGGCGGCTGGAAGGAGCCGACATCCTAGGGTTTATTAGGGTTTGGGGTTTAGGGTTTGGGGTTTATGGTTTAGGGTTTGGGGTTTAGGGTTTGGGGTTTAGGGTTTAGGGTTTTGGGGTTTGGGGTTTGGGGTTTAGGGTTTGCGGTTTAGGGTTTAGGGTTTGGGGTTTAGGGTTTGGGGTTTAGGGTTTTGGGGTTTGGGGTGTTTAGGGCTCAGGACGCTGGACTTTCCAAGCTCCGAAATCTCATGAAACGGATCGGGGGCATGTCGAAAATCGACCGCCTGCTGGATAACTTGGTGGCGTGAACTACTGTGCCCTGACCGGGTTTAGGGTTTAGGGTTTAGGGTTTAGGGTTTAGGGTTTAGGGTTTAGGGTTTAGGGTTTAGGGTTTAGGGTACTAGAAACTCACGTGGACTTGGCTTCAATTGATCGTGGAATCAGTGTATTCCTTTCATTTCGGAGGTTTTACAGAGGCCCAAAGCTAGGTCAACCGCCCCATATGCAGGCGTTTGTTGAACCCTCGAGGCCGAAACGGTAAAACTGCAATACCCTTACAACACAAAGCTCTCAAGTCTAAGCCCTCAACCCTAAACCCCAAGCCCTTAACCCTAAACCCTAAACCCCTAAACCCCTAAACCCCTAAACCCCTAAACCCCTAAACCCCTAAACCCCTAAACCCCTAAACCCCTAAACCCCTACCCCTAAACCCCTAAACCCCTAAACCCCTAAACCCCTAAACCCCTAATCCCCTAAACCCCTAAACCCCTAAACCCCTAAACCCCTAAACCCCTAACCCCTAAACCCCTAAACCCCTAAACCCCTAAACCCCTAAACCCCTAAACCCCTAAACCCCTAAACCCCTAAACCCCTAAACCCCTAAACCCCTAAACCTAGGCCTCAAGGGCTTCAAAACATCTCCGCAGGAGCGCCAGAGCGAGGACGATCGCCGAGCCCCACGGCAGCCTTTACGCGGCTCACATCCTCGGTTTGGGGGTTTAGGGTTTGGGGTTTGGCCCGGTTTGGGGTTTTGGGGTTTTGGGGTTTGGGGTTTGGGGGTTTAGGGTTTGTAGAAATTGTGTAGGGTCTGTGTGCGGAGTTTTGTCAGGTTTTTCCGGGTTTTTTGGTAGGTTTTGCCGGGTTTGGTTTTTTATGTTTCCAACTTCGTTTTGGGTGGTTTTGGTTTTGCGGGGGTAGGGGGAGTGCAGCGGCAGGGAGAAGGCGGGGGGAGGGAGCCTTTTGGTCTTTAGGGTATAGGGTTTAGGGTTTAGGGTTTAGGGTTCAGGGTTTAGGGCTTAGGGTTTAGGGATTATTGTAGCCCATCGAGCATGCGAGCTCTGAGAAATTGAAGGATCATAGCAGCCACTCGAAATGGCAAGTTCTCAGGGAACCACATACAAGTTCTATTTGTCCTGGCCCTGAGGGTTTCGGGTTTAGGGTTTAGGGCAAGTTCCAGGGCCTTTTGGGGTTCCAAGGGCTGTTTTGGACAACTAAGAAACCGCAATCCCAGAACCTTACTGACGATAAGTTTCACAAGCATCTCAGCCCGAAGTCTGAGGATTTGGGTTTAGGGTTTAAGGTTTTTTTTGTTTAGGGTTTAGGGTTTAGGGTTTAGGGTAGGGTTTAGGGTTTAGGGTTTAGGGTTTAGGGTTTGTTCCACCCAAGATTTTCTACAACCCACATGGAGACAGGGAACCGCTGTATACACCACACCCACATGGGCTTGCCCCTATGCCCTACGTGGCCTCAACCTTCATCCCTTTGAGGGTTCAGGCGTTACGCCCGAAAGGGCCCAATCCTTAAACCCTAAACCCTATATAAACCCTAAACCCTAAACCCTAAACCCTAAACCCTAAACCCTAAACCCTTAACCCTTAGCCCTCCCTTAACCCTTAACCCTTAACGCTTAACCCTTAACCCTAAACTAAACCCACCCCTCCCCACCCCCCCCCCCCCCCCCAAATGCTGTTCCTGAGGAGTGGAACAGCGACGGAGAGGAGCCGTGGGCGCGCTCTTAGCCAGGGGAACTTCTGTGGGACACCTCAGCGGGTTTAGGGTTTAGGGTTCAGGGTTTAGGGTTGAGGGTTCAGGGTTCAGGGTTTAGGGTTTAGGGTTTGTGGGTCTGTTTGGTTAGGGGTTAGGGATCAGGGTCTTGGGGTTACCTAAGCCTGGCAATCCTACTTCGCGGGCCGGGCTCTGGGCCAGCGAGCGAGAGTGTGAAGCAGGGCCTTTAAAGATACCCTCATTCCTAAACCCTAAACCCTAAACCCTAAACCCTAAACCTTAAACCCTAAACCCTAAACCCTAAAACCCTCGAAGAGGAGTACGACGACTTCGGGCGGAAGAAGAAGCGCCCACGCCTCGGCACAGCGGGTGTTTCTCCATGATTGCGTCCTGGTACAAGACCTGGCTGCTTAAAGGTAGTCCTTGAAGACCGAAGATGACCTAGCCCAAAATCCCCTAATCCTGGACCCTAAGCCCGCTTAGGCCCTAAAACCCAAAACCAAAGCCCTCAGAGTCATTTTCTGTAGATCATCGCAAGAAAAGGCTCTATTGGACCCAGAGTAGGCCGTTATTGCCTTTTTTTTTTTTGGGGGGGGGGGGGTTAGGTTCCCTTACAAGCCCCTGTAAACCAAAAAGGGCACCCTTCTTGTTCCTAGGCTACTCTTGGGTCGAGGGTTCTAAGGGTAGTTTCATGGGCCTTTTATTAATACGGTCCCCAACCTCCTTTAAAGGGCCCTTGAAATTGTGCAGGGTGAAATTACCCTAAGAAGGGTTCTGAACCAAGCACGCCCCAACTCCAATCCGCCTAAGCCCTAAACCCTGCACCCTAAACCCTAAACCCTAAACCCTGCACCCTAAACCCTAAACCCTAAACCCTAAACCCTAAATTACTAAACCCTAGACCCTAAACCCTAAACCCTAAACCCGCTTCGCCGAAGGCCGGTCGGGCGACGCCCCCGCTGCGAAAGTGCCGGCACAGAGCTCCAAAGGCCAACGGCTTAGGGGGTTTAAGGGAGGTCTTCTCAAAACTATTTTCGGGTTTTTCGGGGGGCTTTTAGGCGGCTTTACGGGGTTTCAGCGGGGTTTTAGGGGGGGGTTCAGGGGGTGTTTAAGGGATTCTGATTCTACGTTTCGGGTTTAGGGGCCAAGCGTCCTCCTCAAGCAGGCGATCGGCAACAAGCTGCCCTGGAGCGCCTGCGGAGGCTGGGCAAGTGGGCGGGGGCATTAGCCAAGGGTTTAGGGTTTAGGGTTTATAGGGTTTAGGGTTTAGGGTTTTCATTTGTGCAGGTTACCTAAGACCTCTGCTTGGGTAACTATCGCAGAAGCCACAAAGCATGGTTTCGGCATGCGCTTCTGCACGCTGTGGGTGGCTCGCGCAGAGGGGTCATGGGGGCCTCGTGGCTTCGTCTTCGGGTTTAGGATTCAGGGTCCCTGACCCCAAGACCTTTACCCCCACAACCCTCAACTCTTTGGCTTGCAAGACTTAGGTGGGGATGCTTCCCTTTATACTACCAGTCCTTAATGGGGATTATCGTCCCCCCCCCCCCCCTATTATAATCCCCAGCTGTTCGTATAAGGGAACATCCCAACACTTAGGCATCTTTCCGTGTCTTTAAATGGGTGGCTCAAATGGGTGGCTTTGGGAAGGCCATGGGGAGGCTGAAAGCAGAAGCATGGGAAGCGATGGGATTCTTAAGGGAGGGGAGTTCATGGGGGGTAGGTACCTGGGGACCTGTAGGGAAGCTTAGGGAGCCTTAGGGAGTAGTAGGGAATATTGGATACCTCCCTAAGAACCCTACAAAGAAGCCAGCGGTCGCCGTGACCGCTCTGATCTCTCCCAGGAAAGGCCGCAAAGACAACGACTGAGTTGACGGCCGCTGGCGGCCTGCTCAGATGTTACAAGGGTGAAGGGTGTTTAGGGTTTAGGGTTTAGGGTTTAGGGCTTAGGGCTTAGGGCTTAGGGCTTAGGGGTTAGGGTTTAGGGTTTAGGGTTCAATACATAAAAAAAGCCCCTCAAAGCCCGGAGGCCCCCCAAAGCGACCGACTAACCACCCCTAAGCCCAAAGAAGCCTTAAACTCCTAAACCCTTTGTATTCCCTGAAACCAAATGCCCTAAGTCTGTAATCCCTGCCTTGCCTTCCCGTAAGCCCAGGGCCCGATAGGGTTTGCGGTGTAGGGTTCAGCGATCAATGCCTAAGTCATCGGAAAATTCCCGGCAAACGGCCGCTTTCACAAGTGGGAACCTGAAGATTCTTAGATTCTTGGAGTTCGACGATGTTCGACGCCATGGCCAAGTCAGTATTGTCTGGCTTCGAGGCCGAGGTCAGGGAGGTGGTTGACGAGGTTTTGGCCCAGGCGAGGGGCGAGATACAGGAGGTGGTTGACGAGGTTCTGGCGCAGACGAAGGTGGAGCTCTTGGTCAGGCTTCAGTCCCTATTCCAGTCAGCAGACGGGCGATCAGCAGGCCAGCTGCACAAGCTGCCTGCTGACTCTGGCCACAGAAACGAGGTGGCATCGCTGCCTTCGCGCACAGATGCGACGCAGGAGCTTCGGCTTGAAGGTGCAAAGGCGTTGCTGGTTTCGCACAGCATGGACAGTACTGACGATGACGAGGGTTGGCTTGGTTTGGGCAGCGAGCTTTCCACTCAGGACTGCCAAAAGTCCAGTGATGCAAGTATCCTGCAAGAGTATGAGGGAAACTGGAGCCTGACCCAGGCGGAGGCTGACGCGATGAACATTCAAGCCGAGTTGCTCGAGGATGTCGAAGCTCCATGCACGCCTCGAAGGCAGGAAGAGCCGCAGGAGGGCGTCTTGACACCCGAGATGGCGAATCCGGTCAGGCCTGCTTCTGCCCGGCCAGCTGAGCAGGAGGATGCGGCGGCGCGGGTGTTGCAGGAAGCAAAGGCTGCCGAAAGGCTAGCTGAGGTGGCTATCATGTCTGAATCCATGAACGGCTATGTGGCAGAAGCCTACAATGAGCATGAGCTGAAGCTGCTGGTCACTGGCCTTCCAACGCAGCAGAGCGATGATTCTAGTTCCCAGCTCAATGTGGTTCAGCAGCCGCAGTGTCAGTCGGACAATCTTGAACGTTCGCCTCCTTTCGACCGCGGACCTCACCACCCTGGCAGCTTGAGCAGCCCTGATGACGCCCCCGTTTGGCTTTACATGTATGACCTCACGGAGGGAGTGGCAGCTCGCTGGTCCCCTTGGATCTTTGGCTCCCACATAAAGGGGATCTGGCACACCTCGATTGTGGTGGACTGGGGGGCAAGACTTGTCGAGTACTATTTGGACGGCGTCCCTTGTTGCACGCAGGGTGCCGAGAAGACAGCGTGGGGAAAAGTTCACGAGAAGAGGTTTCTGGGCTACACGTCCAAGACGAGACTTGAAACATGTCATTTTGTGAAGTCTTGTCGACAAGACTTCGCAGAGGAATCGTACCACCTATTGTGGAACAACTGCAACCACTTCTCAGACTTGATGCGCCGCTTCTTGCAGGATCAGTCCCTGCCGGAAGATATCTTGCTGCAACATGAGGTGGTCCTGGAAAACAGGGTAATTCAGCTGGCGGCACGATGGCTACGTATACTCTGACATCGGCTGTCGAAGCTGGATGAGCTGGCCTTTGCAGGCCTTTGCAGGCATGGCAGGAGGCCTCTTTGGTGGCTTCCCCGTTAGACATGGCGGAGCCCGAGCTCCGGCCTACGCTCTGCTGCGACTGCAGTACAACGGCTGGATCTGGGAAATGCTCTTGGCTTGCTGTGCAGCATCCTGTTCTTCTGTGGCGAAGGCCAAAAACTCTGCGCCGAGGGCAAGTCGACGATTTCACAAGTGACTTCCAGGCATCGGTCGGGATCTGCGAAGCATCCTCGACTCATGAGGCACCCGGCAAAAGTGCAGCTCTCAGCTCCAGGTGACATTCTTGAAGTGAATGCCTGGGCTTTCTAGAGAACTTCCTCCACTGGGCCCGAACACCCTCTTGGAGACCTGCCTTCGAGCAGTGCGGTCGAGGTCGGAGCCTCGGCGATGGGGCTCACTTGTGCCTGACTCGGAGGCCGAAAAGAGCGCCCCCCAGAGTGTGCTCGATAGCAGGGTTGAGGGTTTTAAGGTTTTTTTTAAATCGGTATTTTCTAGTTAATATTTTGAGGTTTACAGGTTTTGTTTGGGGGGGGGGGGGGGGGGGGTGGTGATTTTTTTTTTCGGGCTTATAGGGTGTTTCAGGTTTACAAGTAGGGGTTGTAGGGTTTGTAGGGTTTAGGCTCTCCCTCAGCCTTGTAAGCCCCAAAACCCGAAGCCCCAAAAAATCGCATGGCCTTCCCCCCGAGGCTTCATTCGAAAGCACCAGTGCTGAAGAAGCGCCGAGGAGAGACGAAAAATGTGGCTCCACACCGCGCTTGTTGTGGAGCTGTCTCCTACCGTCTCTAAACCCCAAACCCCCAAACTTCTGAACCCTACAGGCCCCCGACCCTTGAAAACCCTAACCTTGAACCTTCTAAGCCCCAGAAGGAAGCAGTAGAGGCCCTTTCCCAAGGGAAAGGGTCTCAAGCTCCGCGTTTGGTTTCTTCAGCCAGGATGGCACAGGGGCGGGGTGTGCTGCCAGAATTGATGTTTGAATCGAGGCCAGGAAGCCCAAAAGATCAAGCCCCACTCCCCCCCCCCCCCCCCCAAACCTTAGAAGTCCTAAAGCTGGGGCTTTGGGGGTATTGGCTCGTTGATGGATGGCAGGAGCATCTCACTGACATCACGCCCTGCTACCTGCTCTACTGGACGCCGCGACACCTCGATGACCGAAGCCAGTAAGAGCCACCCTCCCCTCGCCAAAAAGATCCTCCTCCCTCGTTTCAGAAGACAGTTTCGATGATTCTGGCACCTAGACGGTTCCATCCCTGCAAGAGAGATGGGCCCTGCAGCCTAAAACCCTATTCTCTGACCCCAAAGCCCCAAAGAACGAGCGTTACTAGGGCATCGGGGGTAGGAAGGAGGAGGATCTCAAACTCCAGGAGCGCAGAAGCGAGCTGGTTGAGATTTCTGTCCCTGCTCTCACAGCTACACAGTTTTTTCGGGTTAAGTGTTTTTAGGGTTTAGGGTTTAGGGATGAGGGTTTTAGAGGGTTTAGGGTTGAGGGTTTGTAGGGTCTAGGTGGGTCTGGACAAAAGCCGCTCCACGGGCCCTTCAACGCCCAAACGAGAGGCGAAGCGCCTCTTCCGTGGGCAGCACAGCGAGAAAAGACGGCACTTGTGATCGGGTTTAGGGTTTAGGGTTTAGGGTTTAGGCTTTAGGCTTTAGGCTTTAGGCTTTCGGCTGTACGGTTTAGGGTTTAGGGTTTAGGGGGGCTTTCAAGAAGCTCGTCAGGTCTTCAAGCACTTTGGTCAAGTATCTTGCGCTGGGATGCTGGCTTAGCAGGGCCCTCCCCGTCAGGAAAGCTTCCAGGAGCCCTAGAGGCCCCAAACGCTCTAAACGCAGGCAAGCACCGAAAAGAGGCCCCCTCGCCCGTTCGCCCCCCTTCCCCACTTCCCCCCTTCCCCACTTCCCCCCTTCCCCTTCCCCTTCCCCTTCCCCCCCCCCCAAAAAAAAAGAAAACTCTCGAACTCCCTACCAAGAACCAGCAAGCTTTGAGGCGCATGACAAGACCCTAAAACCTCCAAAGGCCCTAAACCCTAAACTCTAAACCCTAAACCCTAAAACCTCAAAAAGCGCTGTTGGGGAGGCCTGCTACAAGCTCGAGCATTCGGGTGACTTAGTGCCGGTGGATGAGTTCGTGGCCAGATGCTTACGGCGCAGAACAACACCAAGATTTGCATGGCATGTGTATATGTATATACACATGTATACATGCAAATATATATATATACACATATATATATATATATGTATAAAGTATGTGTGTATAATATATATATATATACACACACATATGTTTCTTATATGTATGTGTAATTTATGTATGTTTTAGGGTTTAGGGTTTAGGGTTTACCCTGACCAAAGGGGTCCTCCAAATGTACCAGATTCTACCCCCGAAACAAGATGTTCATGAGGGGAATGTGTTCTGGACCCTAAGCATCCCAAAGGATTTCGAAGCCCGAAACCCCAGGGTTTTGTGGAACCCTGGGTCCTAAACCCTGATGCATCACCCCTAAACCCTAAACCCTAAACCCTAAACCCTAAACCCTAAACCCTAAACCCTAAACCCTAAACCCTAAACCCTAAACCCTAAACCCTAAACCCTAAACCCTAAACCCTAAACCCTAAACCCTAAACCTAACCCTAAACCCTAAACCCTAAACCCTAAACCCTAAACCCTAAACCCTAAACCCTAAACCCTAAACCCTAAACCCTAAACCCTAAACCCTAAACCCTAAACCCTAAACCCTAAACCCTAAACCCTAAACCCTAAACCCTAACCCTAACCCTAAACCCAAAACCTAAACCCTAAACCCTAAACCCTAACCCCGAAACCCTGAACCCTGAACCCTGAACCCTAAACGCCTAAACGCCCCAAGCCCAAAACCCCTATAAGCCAGAAACCCTTATGGCGCTTCCCATGAAGGTGTCCTCTTCGGTGCCCTCGGCTGTGACCAGCTTTGACGGCGACAACGCGGCCGAGGCCCGAAAGCGAGGTGGCACCCTTCGCCCATAAGCCCTAAACTGAAGACCCGGTCCCCCTCCCTAACAATCGGTCGAGGGTTTAGGGTTTAGGGTTTAGGGTTTAGGGTTTAGGGTTTAGGGTTTAGGGTTAAGGGTTAAGGGTTAAGGGTTAAGGGTTAAGGGTTAAGGGTTTAGGGTTTAGGGTTTAGGGTTTAGGGTTTAGGGTGTGTCAGGGGAGGGCGCGCGCTCGGGTGTGAAACACCCCGGGCCGCGCGCTCGCGTTGCCCGTCAACCCACCCCGGCCGCCCAAACTATACTCTATTAGGGTTTAGGGTTTATGGAATTTACTTTCTTGTGCCCCGATGCTTGCTTTGATGTTTTTAAAGTTGCGCTGTTAGGGTTTAAGCTGGGGTTGGGGGTAGCCTCGGCCCTTTTCGGGCCTTCGGCGTGTCAGGGCCCGTAGAGGCCCTTATTTATTTGAAGGTCAGGGAAACCCTTTGTGCCTGCTCATGGATTCCCCTTCTTTAAGGGCCTCAATTAAGCATCGGTTTCACTACCAAAAAATCGCATTTTTCATTGCGGGTACGGGCATCCTGGGGTCCCCCTTCTTTTCGGGTGCCTTTTGAAGCCTTTTGAAGCATTTTGGTGGCTCTTGGGGTCTCTCGGGGCCTTGTTCGGACCTTCGGCGTGTCAGGGGCCGGAGAGGCTTTATTCATTTAAAGGTCAGGGAACCTATTAATGAGTTTTTCGCCAATGAGTATTTCAATCGCTAGGGTTTAAGCTCGGGTTCGGGGTAGCCTCGGCCCTTTTCGGGCCTTCGGCAAGTAGAGGCCCTTATTTGCTTGAAGGCCTTCGCAGGGTTTTGCGGTGTCAGGGTTTAAGCTGGGGTTCGGGGTAGCCTCGGCCCTTTTCGGGCCTTCGGCACGTTAGGGCCCGTAGAGGCCCTTATTTGCTTGAAGGCCGTAGGGTTTTGCGGTTTAGGCTGGGGTTCGGGGTTGCCTCGGTCCTTTTCGAGCCTTCGGCACGTCAGGGCCCATAGAGGTCCTTGCTGATTTGGGGAATCATCGATTCCAGTACCAAAGAGAACATTTTTCATTGCGGGCAGGGGTGCCTAAAACCATCGTTTTCAATATTCAAAAATCGCATTTTTCATTGTGGGCACGACAAATCTTGTGGTCCCCCTTCTTTTAGTGGGCCTTTTGAAGCTTTTGAAGCCTTTTGCGTTTCTTGGGGTGGAGTTCCGAACCCCTTTGGGGATGCTTGGCCGGGCCCTTGGCCCGGGGCCTTGGCTCGGGGGGCACGCTTGGCCGCCTGGGCGGGGTTTTGGGCCGTGAGGGGGCGCGCTTGGCCCCGGAGGCCTTGAGAGGTTCGGGGCCTTGTGCGGGGCCTTGGCGCCGGTGGCCCGGAGGGAGGCCCTTGGCCCGGGGGGCCCTTGGCCGGGCCCTTGGCCCGGGGGGGCCCTTGGCCCGGGGGCCCTTGGCCCGGGGGCCCTTGGGTCTGGGGGGGCCCAGCCCCCAAAATCAGGAAATTGAGCAACCAACCCAACCAACCTGCCTCAACCCCTCGCCAGCCTCCTGGTCCAGGAATCCAGCTACCAGGGACCAGGGGGCCCCCGGGGGGGGGGGCCCGACAAACCCTGAACCCAAAACCCTGAACCGACCTCCAGAGGCAAAGGGTTACGATTTGGGGTTATACTTTAGCTACGCTAAAGGTGGTCTGGGTGCCGGCCATCCCTTAGCAGAGTACTGACGTTGTCGTAAAAAAGGCCGATGTCCGTTGGCCTGTCCAGGACAGACGGTGAGGCTTAACCCTCACCTTTCCGTTTCTCTTTTCGCTTGGGCGCCCGGGCTGTAAGGCCCTCGGCCGAGCGTTCGGGGTCTGTCGCTCGACGGAAGCGACCCCTCACTTAGTTTAGGGTTTAGGGTTTAGGGTTTAGGGTTTAGGGTTTAGGGTTTAGGGTTTAGGGTTTAGGGTTTAGGGTTTAGGGTTTAGGGAACTAGTGGTATTCCGTTATGGCCCCTATAAGTGTGATTGCCTCCTCCCGGAAGCCCCCCCATTCTACTATCAAGGCCCCCATATTCGGGGCTTGGGGCCGGTGTGGTTAGCAGGCTCCTGGAGCTACGGTCCCCAAACACCCTGCAGCCGAAAGCAAGATAACCCGAAACCCTTGCATTTCTACTCCGGGGGCCCTTCTTGAAATCCAGCAAAGGCCTCAGAAGAGACACCTAAAGGGGCGAAATAGGCTCTTCAGAACATTGATGAATTGGTCCAAAAACCTTCACAACGCTCCAAAAGCATTCAGCAAGGGCTCCAACGGGTGCAGGTTTAGGGTTTAGGGTTTAGGGTTTAGGGTTGAGGGTTGAGGGTTTAGGGTTTGGGGTTTGTGGAGCCGGCCAATTTCCGCCGAGGAAAGCTTATCCAAACCATATATCCCCCCTGGCTAGGGGGTTGGGCGGGGTAGAAAGCCCAAAGCCTGTCAAGGTCTCAATTTGGGGCTCTTCAGCCAAAACTCGCCAGACCCCAACCAAAGAATTTTCCGGCCCGAGCGCATTGCATGAACACCCTTAACCCGAAACCCTAAATCCTAAACCCTAAACCCCAAACCTACTTGTTAAGGTGAGTTTCCTAAGGGTCCGATAAGAGGCTCGCAAATAAGAGCCGACAAGCAAACGTGCTTAAGGCAAACCTTCAACCTTAAACGCTGATGGGCCCCCCCAGATCTCGAGCTGTAAGTGTTTAGAGTTTGGGGCTTAATTACAGGGTTTAGCTTGTTGTTGTGTTTTTTTGGGTTGAGGGCGTTGGGAATTAGTTTAGGGCTCCGGGTTTCGAGCCTTTCGTGTGATCTTGTTTGTTCTTTAGAGATTTGCTGCTTTGCATGTGCTAGCAACAGAACATACAGGGGCTTTGACCGCATCCCCCCAGTATGTGAATCACCCGCGCCATGTGAAAACAAGTTCATCCAGCACAAGGAGGGCTTTTGTTAAACCTTTAAACCCTTAAACCCTTAAACCCTTAAACCCTTAAACCCTTAAACCCTTAAACCCTTAAACCCTTAAACCCTTAAACCCTTAAACCCTTAAACCCTTAAACCCTTAAACCCTTAAAGCCTTAAACCCTTAAACCCCTTAAACCCTCCCTTCTAGCCTTGCCTCGGGCAGATGGCCAAAGCCACAGCCACAGCCGCGGTTCTACAGCGGCCGCAGCTGGCTACTTCCCGTGCTTCTGCACGGGTCCTGGCACGACCTGAGGGCATCCCTAAACTCTAAAACCCTCGACTTTGGGTTCCACTAGGGGGTTCCACTAGCGGGGTTCCTACGGCTTAAACCCCTCAAACCCACAACCTAAACCTAAACCTAAACTCGAAACCCTCGACTTTGGGTTTTCTTAAAGGAACGGGCGAAACCCCCCGACGCCAACAATCGGGCGATAGATAAGCCGGAGCACCTTTTTTTTGTTTGGGGAGGGGGGGGGGGGGGGGGGGGGGTGGGGGGGGGGGGGGAGGGTGAGGGGGGATGGGGGGGGGGGGGGGGAGGGGTGGGGGGGGGGGGGTGTTGGGGGCCAAACCCCAACCCCAAACCCAAACCCCAAACCCCAACCCCAACCCCCAAACCCCAAACCCCAAACCCCAAACCCCAAACCCCAAACCCCAAACCCCAAACCCCAAACCCCAAACCCCAAACCCCAAACCCCAAACACTAAACCCTAAACCCTAAACCCTAAACCCTAAACCCTAAACCCTAAACCCTAAACCCTAAACCCTAAGCTGCTTCAGCGCCGCATCGACAGCTGCGCCGAGGCCGTGGCTACAACAAGTACGAGGAAAATGACGTCGAGCCCAAGGCATTTGATGGCCCGGGCCTTGGTGAAGTGAGGGATTAGGGTTTAGGGTTTAGGGCTTAGGGTTTAGGGTTTAGGGTTAGGGTTTAGGGTTTTAGGGCCGGAAGGGCTTTTGGGGTTTTGACTTGGGCGACCCTGGGCTAGTTGAGGTTTACCTAGGCGTATTTCTTAACTGGTTCAGGGCCAACTGAGCTGGGTTTTAGGCTCGTGCAGTCAACCAAAACTACAAACTCACAGAGCAAAAGCGCTGGACGATTTAAACCGCAAGCCAGGATCCCTAAACCTCAAACCCCACACCCAAAATTCCCAGAATCCAGATGCTTATAGGGTCCCAAACCCAGAGGGCGGTTTCGGTGCTCAGGGCAGTCTGCGGCTCTGTTCTTCTATGATGGTCAGTCCGTATCTGCCCCAAAGGCATGAACCCACAACCTAACCCCAAACCCTAAACCCTGAACCCTGAACCCTAAACCCTAAACCCTAAACCCTAAACCCTAGGGTTTAGGGTTGAGGGTTTAGAGCCCTAGACCCTAAACCCAATAGGGGCCCACTTCGATCCCCAGACCAGTGCGCTGCCAGGTGAGGGTGGCCTGGCTGGCGTGGCTTGGACGGAGTTGGCTGAGGGTTTAGGGTTTAGGGTTTAGGGTTTAGGGTTTAGGGTTTAGGGTTTAGGGTTTAGGGTTACAGGGTTCGGGGTTTGGGGTTTAGGGCTATTTAAGAGTTTAGGGTTTAGGGGTTTAGGGGTTTAGGGCTTGGGGATTTCTAGGGGCTTAGGGAGTGGGAGTGTAGGGTTGTGGGGTTGAAGGAGTTTAGGGGTTTAGGGCTTCGGGGTTTAGGGGTTTTTGGCTTAGGGGCTTGGCTTAATTAGCGGCTTAGGGGCTTATAGGGCTTCGGGGTTTTAGGCTTTTGGGGTTGCAGAGCTCCTGCTTTGTTGCAAAAACAAAACGCTTGTAAGGAACCAGACATGAGAAGGTTCCTATGATAGTCCGGGTGAGGCTGAGAGGGAGGTGCATCGATGTTGTGAAGGGTTTAGGGTTTAGGGTTTAGGGTTTAGGGTTTGGGGTTTAGGGTTTGGGGTTTAGGGTTTAGGGTTTAGGGTCGGTCAAGCGGAATATTAGGGTTTCGCACGCAACGAATCAAGTTTCGATCTTAGCGCTGGACCCGAAACCGGACACGCCTCAGAGCCTTCCTTAGCCCTACATCCCTAAACCCTGCACCCTGCACCCTAAACCCTAAACCCTAAACCCTAAACCCTAAACCCTAAACCCTAAACCCTAAACATACGAAACCAGCCGCAGGTGCCTCTGTTTGGCATGTTCGCCCACGGGGAGTTGGGACCATCCATGGGCTCGCCTGTGGCAGCCTCCGGCGAGGAGGCTCACACCTAAACCCTAAACCTTAAACCCGAAACCCTAAACGCTAAACCCTAAACCCTAAACCCTAAAACCCTAAACCCTAAACCCTAACTGCTCTGAGGGTTTTGGGCTTGTGGAAGCCTCTTAGGAAAGGTCGGGTTGAGGGTTTTGAGCTCAGGGGCCAGGGGTTGTTTGGGGACCCTCCGAGCCTTTGATTCAGGGTCGGAGGGCTATTGAAGGGTTCAGGGTTTGGGGTTTGGGGTTTAGGGTTTAGGGTTTAGGGTTTAGGGTTTAGGGTTTAGGGTTTAGGGTTTAGGGTTTAGGGTTTAGGGTTTAGGGTTTAGGGTTTAGTGCGGCTGTCGGCTTCGATGCGCCGCCACTTTTTCCAAGGCTACCATCCCTCTCAGGTGCGGAAGCCCAAACACTTTTGCAAAAGCCCTCTAATAGCCCTCTAATAGGCTCCAGAAACCCTTAAGCTCCCCCAAGCCCTAAACCCTAAACCCTAAACCCTAAACCCTAAACCCTAAACCCTAAACCCTAAACCCTAAACCCTAAACCCTAAACCCTAAACCCTAAACCCTAAACCCTATAAGAAATCCCAAGCCGTAGCTGTAAAGATGCAAAGGTGCCCAAGCCCAGCCATGACATCCACTCGATGACCTCCGTGCTGGCGGTCTACGCTTAGGCCCACGCTGGGGGATGCAGCGAGGTGGGTGAGTTCTGTGTGTAAAAATATATGTGTATATATGTATATATGTATATCTATATATATATATATGTATACATACATATATATATATATATATATGCATGTATACACATGATACATACCTATTGTTGTGTTACATATATACAGTTTCATTGTCGGCATATTCATATTCTATACGAGTATAGGATCATATATCTGTTTGCACATATGTACATATGAAGGGTTACGCATGAGAGGGGTGTACAGGGCTTTGCAGGGGAGCTAGGCATTGGGAAAGAGGGCTCAGCAAGGTCATAGGCCCCCAAATGGTGATATGGTAGGCTGCCAGAGGTAGAAGCTGCAATCCCCCCGAACCAACCAGGAGGGAGCGAACACAAGGCCACTGGAGATGAGTAGTTCTGGATTAGGTGATGAGCTTCGGGCTGTTCACCCTTAATGTTGACAGTCCTTAACTACTTACTTCGCCTTCAGTTGAGCTTTAAACTTTTTGGGCTTCCTTTTTTAGTGGGAATATGAAAGTTTAACCTTTTTTCCCCTAGGTTATTGGAGAAGTAAGACTAGGAATGATCATAGGGGGGGTGCTAGAATCCCTATCAAGGGCTGTTCGTATAAGGGGGAGCATCCCCAGATGTGCCAAACAACCTGTCAAATATTTCCTGGCCTGATGGCTTCCAGATGACTGCTTCTGGCGTCCTTACTTTAGGGTTGCAGGGTTTAGGGTTTAGGGCCTAATTACTCAGGCTTTCTGGCTTTAGGGACTTTAGGGGTTGGGGCGACTTGTTCCTGTTAAAACCCTGTACATCCGCAGGCCAAAAGCCCCAAAACCCTAAATCCTAAAGCCCCAAAGCCGACCCTGAATCCTTGAAATGCTATAACCCGTTTTGCCCCTTATAAACCCTCAAGACTCAAAACCCTTCAAGAAGCCCCGAAGCCTGTACCCCAGCCCCAAAGCTGGCAGGCGAGGGCATTCCTGGGCTGCGGCACTGAAAGCTGAAGCCAGCCTACACGACCTCAAGGGGGTTTACAAGGTTTACTCAGGGTTTCGTGAGGTGTTCATTTGTTTTCTTAATGCTCTAGGGTTTATAGTAGGGTTTGTAGTAGGGTTGTCGGGCTAAGGGTTGATAGGGCTTACAGGGTTTGTAGGGCGCTTTTCCGCCTCCCCAAAGCGGCCTCCCAACACGAGAGGATTGAGCTTTCAAACTACCTCCGGACGGCCTGCGGTGGGAGAAAAGAGCTGCGCCACCGGATTTTGCACTGAGTTTTGGCTTGACGTTCATGAAAAGTATTCCTGCTGCAAGCCTCTAGGCTTGTATGGCACGTACGACTACCGTCAAGCTGTACCTCATCTGTGTGGTTGCAGGGGCTGTCATCTTGGCAGGGGGGAGCTGATCAAAGTGCTCAGTTGGGCACGGCTCGACAGCTTTGACAACTTCGCTGCAGGCCACGAAGGGTGGCTGCGGTGGCCGTGCCGGTTTCGCCGCTCGCGCGCGCGCGCGTGCGCGCGCGCGCGCAGCCAACGCATCCACGAGTTTCAGCGAAAGTCGTCGAGCTTGCGGAGGCGCCAGCCATGTTTCTGCGCTCGTTGCAGAGACGCCGGGCGAACTGCGGTTGCTGGCAACGGCCACACCAAGACGCTCTTTTTTGCGGTTCTTGTTTGGCCACGCCCGTGTGGGACCGGCCTTTAAAGGCTTGCAAGGTGGGGGGGGAAGGAGATCAGCTCTTAAGGCGATTTAGCGCGCAAACCAGACCAAGTTGGGTACCACTGTATCTCAAAAAGTGGCATGCTGCATTGCTTCATTGGTGTGCTGTCACGTCCGTTTGTTGATGGATGCTATGCTCCCTGAGAACCAGCGTGACATGGCAAGACTCCCGCATGAAACGCCGTTGGTTTCACACGTGCTGTCACGCCCGCTCTCTGCAGCGTGCTTTGAGAGTGTCGTGCGCGCCGGCTTGATGAGTTCTGAAACACCCGTGTGTTTCGGCTTATACTCGGTTGGGTCGACCTGCGTGACGTTGGGAATGATCCGGCTTGACACGAAATGGTGCGACTACTGTAAGTTCGTAACCGAGATCGACACCTTCCATCGCCACCCTGAGAGCCTCAGACATCCACACTTCCGCGGGCCGCCTAAGAAAAGTTGACCGCGCTTCGCGACGTGCCTGAGTGATAACGCTTCAGCTAACAAACAAGGGCTTAACGATGCCGAATCCCACATGCAGCATCCCTGTCAGCTTGCCGGAGAGCATGTTCTATTTCCAGACAGTGCGCTGATGTCCACGTGCCATTTTGGACTCTATTGCTGACGTGGCAAGAGCCCCCCTCTTTACGCCCCAAAGCTTGCTGACACACCCGGACCCTTAAGGGATGCTGAGGAGCCGGAGCTCCCAAACCCCCGCCGCTCGGTGTTCCGTGAAACATCGTCATGAAACGCGGGCCCCCGCCAACGCGAGTCTCAATCCTCATAATTATACTCATTATTGATCCCTCACCAGCCGTGCTGCCCAGGCGCACATTGACAGCGCCCACTCTCGCGAACAATTTTGACAGCCCAGCTCTTTTCTTGAACTTTTGCGGATGCGTGGCCAAGGCTTGTACATGTTTCCGCGCTCGACTCACCGCATCGGTGTTGTTGAAACCGCAGCCAGTCTCATGAGCGCACGAGTGCGAAACTTCGATGATGATAGGAGGGGATCTCATATCCACGGAAATTACTCTTGGAACGCAACATCGCCATCGAAAGAAGCGATGGCTCAGTGCGGAGCAATTGGCGTCGAAAACGGTGCCCCACTGACAAGGAAGCCACCCTGCAGCCCATGGTACAAGTATGCACGCGTTTCCTGAGAACACGCACAGACACGAGCACGAGCACGAGCACGAGCACGAGCACGAGCACGAGCACGAGCACGAGCACGAGCACGAGCACGAGCACGAGCACGAGCACGAGCACGAGCACGAGCACGCACACGCGCACAAAGACAGACCCAAGCGTGCAACAAACCACTCAAGCCATGAAAGGCTGAGTGTTCAGAGCCACTCGGCACCCATTCTAATTCAACAAAGGCCGTGACCGAGGGGCTTTGCGAGCAATGCGGGGCGACCACGGAAAGTGATGCGGTTCTGAGGACCAAGCGCCTACTTAACTTTTCGGTACGATATATTTATACACCTAGGGCGTCGTGCACGAAGCGCGAAAGGGCGAAGGGGGTGACCCCCCCCTGAGGTTCCCCGATGCCCTGCCGATATTCGCCTTGGCGTATAAACAACGAGCTTTGGAGGCTCCGAACTGCGTGCGCCTGTCTGACACGCGCTGCGTTTTTGGAACGACATGTGCATGTCACGAAGCAGAAAACGCAATTGACGAGTTCAAGGTTCGTCGGGACTCTTTCTCGCGGCACAAGACTTGCAGGCACTTCGGCAGAGGATTCAGAAGAGTCCCTCGGACAAGGACTTGGACGGCGGACCTGGACGCTCTCGGAGTAGGCAACTTAGTCGGCAGCATTGCTTTCATCCACGGTATTTTGGGGCAGCGCCGGCGGGAGCACGATCGCCTGTTGAATTCCCATTGTGCTCGTGCCGAACATGGCTCCTGCTTCTTTCTGTGGGCATTGTGGTGCGCCTGCTCTGGAGCCTTTTTGTCCAGCCGACGCCGCCCAACATGATGCCGCCATCCGCCAGTGCCTCAGGACGCTCCTGGCTGGGGTGATGATGGCGTCCTGCACCGGCCGAAGTGCCCACCACGTCCAATTTTCGCTCCGGCGGGTGGGGGCCCCCAGTTGATTTCAGTCAGCACCAGCCTAACGTGTTCGCCGCCTTCGCAAGGGTGGAAGACACCCAACAGGTGGTGCAGCACCTCCATTCACGGCTTCCTGCGCGTCAAACGATGGAACTGCAACATTTTTTGCCCTGAATGTTTGTTCGCTGCTTGTTGTGGTCAGGCGTGCACCCTTCGGCACCAATGGCGCATAATGGCACCAAGCTGAATTTCGAACAACCATAAGGTCATAGGATGCATCATCCCACCAATTTGGCCCCCACCGCACACCCTGCTGCTGCTGCTGCTGCCCCATCGCACACCCTGCTGCTTCCATGCCTGGAGAAAACGCTGCTCCCCGAAACCTTTCGGCGCAAACTACACATACACGTCTGCCTCCACGCGGAAATGGAGTGCATTGGGGTGCAGCGAATGCATCTCGCCTGGCTTGAAGCGGCGGCGTCTCCTTCGGGGATGTCAGGGGCGGTCGAGCGGATGTTCGTGCAGAACCGGCTCACGTGGATGAATTTGCATGTATGCGACCCTGCTATTGCTTGGGCCGCCTGATCGGCGCCCAGAATTTGTTTGGGCTTGATTTTGCCGCACAAAACGCATCCTTGAAGTGTTGCACATCGCATGTCAGCATGGCTGTGATGTGACCGCTGACAAAGCTGGTTTTGCATGGCGTATCACCGCTTGGAAACGAAACGATCATGGGTCGGTTGGGGACTTTGGGCAGTGGAAACGTGGGAAAGTAGGCAAATCGCAGGCGCTCAATCCCAATGTTTGGTTGAATGTCGGTTATGTGTTTGTGGTACGCGATAATTCGTCCTCCCTCTTGGTCCTCCCCATTGCGGGTCAAAAAACTTCCGGCGCAAAAACCCAAAGTGTGTTCAGCTACAGCAACAATATCGTCCACGCTACACGGGTTGAGATGTGCTGCCTTCCAACCCGGGACGTGAGAGGTGCAGCATGTCGTTTGGCCGTTTGCGTGAGGCCCCGGATAACCGGTTTCACTGAACATTCATGCGAAACATCCAGCCTGGCCGGCCGAAAAGGCTGCAGTGCGCGAAGCGGATGCCTAACCGCTTATTTGTATGGGTGCCACCTCGCCGGCGCCAACCGCCGCAAGAGCAAGCCAAAAGTTTAGTTTCCATGATGAACCTCGTGCTTGCACCAGCCACGGCATGTTGTTTACGAGTGACAACAACACGCGCCCCATCATTGACAGCACCTGGCCGAGCCATGACAACAATTTGGTCACTGCACGTGCTTCGCCGATAGCAATGTGATCACGTCTGTCCACCCGCTATCACCCGCTGTCACAAAAAAGTGACTTTTTCAGACTTGCCATGCGCCCGTCAAGACTGCTACCTGTACGGCCCGGCGCTTCCCCAACTCGAAGCACTTGCGTCATCATTCCATGCCCACCCGGGCCCACCCCAATCGACATCATTGCACTGAATACAATTCTTCTTTTTCCTATCAGCCGTGCACCGCAAGACCATATCCCAATAGATACCACTTCACTTGTTTTGCGATCTGGCAGGAAGCCTTCCTTCTCCATACTGTCCGCCATTTCATTCCTGAACGGCCCCGTCAAAGCTGCACTGCTCCCACTTCCCAACACCAATGTGTCATCAACATGCAATTGCACTGCCATGTGGGGACCTGTTCCATGGCCTGGTTCCAGGTCCTCACACCACTGCCATCCGTTGAGTTGATTCAAGGCCGAAGCGCTCACCGACGTGCCGGACCTCGCCAAACGTTTTCAGCAATTTTTTTTGTTGCTGAGAACTGCGCGTCAATGCGTTAAGCAAAGTCGCCTCACGCCTGACGACGCGTTTTTTGCATTTGCTCATGTCACCGCAACACCTGTGCAACACTGTTGGTGTAGTGTCAGCCCTGGCTGCTTCAAGGTTGCTAAGCCTAAGGCTTCTCTGACGCTTGTCGCCAGAAGTGCGATACGTCTGTTCGTTGCTTTTCAATGCTGACCGAACGCGGTTGTTTGAGGTCCGAGTCTCTCAGCCCACATGCGCGTTGTGGCTGGTGTGTGTCAAGCCCAGCGTTCACTGCTGGAAGGCTTGAATCTGTGATGTGATGTGGCCTATCTGCCCAGTTTGTATATACGATATTACTATGCAGCGGCACGAGACGCGGCCATATGGGGTACCTTGCAGGCGTGTTTGGGCTCGCCCGCGGAGGACGAGGCATGCTAGCCAAGGTGGCCACGCGCGTCAGCGCCGCCGCATCTTGGGCCGCGTGGGCAGATGCCCTCCTCACGGTGCTCCGCGAGCGCTGTCCCGTTTTTGCACAGTGGGCCGCCCGCTGCTTTACTGATGGGCAGGGGCCTGCGTGCCTACAGGCGGCTTCGGAGGAACGCAGCCTGTAGAGGCGGAAGGGTGGGCAGACATGCCTCGTGGGAGCTCGTCGTCCAAGGAGCCAGCCCACCCGACCAACAGGAAGGGACCGCCGAGCCCGGTGAGTGCATGGGTGGCAACACTGTGCGTCTCGCACACGGAACGCTTTCTTCCGCGACAGCGTGTTCATGCCCTCCCTGCCGCCATCCCATCGCGCGCTCTTGCGATCCCAAACCACACGCCGCTGCCTGGCTCCAAGCCATCCCAATTGCTGATGCGGAAGGACCCAGCCGCCTGCCGCTGCGCTGAGAGTCGGAGACTGCTGGCTTAAAAAGGCGTGTGGACAAAAAAATACTGACCGCAAGACGGTTGCTTCAGAACTCATGCAGCTAGATGCCAGTATGAATTCACCGTGCGGAACGACGAGCCTGGCAAAACCTTGATAATAAACATACAAAACCGTCCGCTAATGCTCACCACCCTTCGATTCCAACATGGCCGCTGGGACGTCCACGCCAGTCGCCTCCCACCCCGGCCACAGCAGGCGTCGCCCCCCCCAGCGCCTGCGTGCGCCACACTCTACGGGACCTGTGTGCTGGCGCCAAAAGGCGCGTGCAAACGAAAAAAGTCCGGCGGCGGCCCAGCTATTGCAACCATTGCAATGGTTGGCCCAACCATTGTTCGTAGTAACCAGCAAACGCACCCACTTGCACACGGCTAAGCCTTCAATTGCCCTTCCCGCCAAGCCATGCTTCTGTTTGGTGTTACGCGCAACCCACCCACTTGCAATTCGGTGGGAGCCATGTCGGCTGGTGGTGTCTTGCTTGTTGCGGCCACATCGCAACCCCTTGCCTGCATGCTAGGGGAAACTTTTGTTTGCCCTTGACCTGTCACTATTCTACCTTGATGACGGGGTGCTGGCCGGCGACGTCATTGCGGTTGCCTCCACGCTTCACCTCGTGCAGGCCCGTCGTGCCGGCCAGTGAACTTTCTGTCAGCAAACTACGCTTGGGTCAGTCAAGCATTTCTCTGCACATATTTGTGCATGGTTTTTGTTCGGTAAAGGTCTTCGTGCGGACCATCTTCAGCATCTTGTGCATGTGTGTCTAGGTTCCAAGTCCTCATTGCCCGGCTGTGTGGGAATCGGCAGTGGCTCTGCAGGCAAGCTGTTTGTAGGCTTGTTCCCGCGCCGCCCTCAGAAGCAGGGGCCAGGAGGGGTTTGTGCCGCCTAGCGGTGGGCCATTTGTGCTGAAGGATTTTGCCTTACAGTTTATATGTTGGTTGCAATTCCACATGAAGCAGCGCATGTACTCGTGGTTCTAGAGGCTCACGCATGCCAATTTTGGCCCAGAATGATCGTGACCAAGTCGGGTGCAGACTTGCGCGACCATGGCAGAAACTCAGCAGGGAGAGCTCCTGGCAGCCACTATGGGCGGCGTGGGCAGACGCGCTGCCCGTCCTGCGCCAACGGTGCCGGCCCGCGATGGAGCGATGCTTGCGCCAGCTGCAAGCAGGAGCCGCGGCGGCTGGAGAGGCGGCGGTGCACTTGCTGGGCTGACTGGTCCTATGGCTGCCACTCACGTCTCCTGTTTGGTGGGGAGGTGGTGGAGTCCTGCTGCGGAGTCCAGCAAGGGGACCCTCTAGGACCGGTGCTCTTCGCCCTCACTCTCCAGCCTGCCTTGGCTGCTGCTTCAGGTTCGCTTGACTTCCGCTTCGCCTTCCATGATGATGTTGTCCTTGCCGGCACCAGCCATCAAGCCACTCAAGCGCTTCACGCCCTCACTGCCTCTGGCCGTGCAGTTGGTCTGGTTTTGGAAGCTGCTAAGTCCGAAGTGGTTGTCACTAGCCCGACCAGTAGCGCTGACTTGCGCGGCCTGCCGCCCGGCTTTGTCCGGCGTCACGGTGAATGCACTCTGCTTGGTGCTGCGCTCGGTGGCCCCAACTACTGCAACCGGCATGCTGAGACTCGGGTTACCAAGGCGGCCCCTCTGCTGGAAGCTCTGGGCGCCTTGCCGTGCCCTCAAACTGGGCTGCTCCTTTTGCGGCACTGCTCCTCGTACTGCAAGGTCACGCATGACATGCGAGTCACTCCGCCAGTCCTGCACGTCGATGCCCTCCGCAGCTTCGATGACCGTGTCCGCGCCTGCTTTGAGGGCATCGGGGGGCTCCCTCTCCCTGAGCTCGCTTGGCGCCAAGCCGCCTTGCGTGTTGCCGCTGGCGGACTGGGCCTGCGAAGTGCTGCGCAGCATGCGCCTGCCGCCTACATTGCTTCCGTTGTTGCCACCGCTGCATGTTGTCAGTCGCTCGACGCTAACTACCGCCCTGACCTGTCCGGCTCTGTCGCGCAGTTCAATGCCTCCGTCTCGCCGCAGCAGGCCTTGCCACTCAGCCCCGTCGCTGTCCGGCAGCAGCAGCTGTCCTCCGCCTTGGATGAGGCTGAAGGGAAAGCCTTGCTTGCCTCTGCTCCCGACGAGGCTTCCCGTGCCCACCTCCGCCTTGTTGCTGAACCTGGGGCTGGTTCCTGGTTGTCCGCCCGTCCTGCTGACGCCCTTGGGCTTGCCCTTGAGCCGCAATTCTTCCGGACACTCCTGCGCATGCGCCTACGCCTACCCGTTGCTGCTTCTGAAGAGTATTGCCCCCTATGCGACGGTGTGATGGACTGCCATGGTGATCATGCCCTCGCCTGTCCGTGCGGCGGTGACCGCATCATACCGCATCAAACGCCACAACCTAGGTAATTGCTACCGGCGCCTGCTGGCCCATACTGGGGCCTTGAAAGGTCTTGGCGGTCCAGGCTAACTCGAGAGTCTTAACAGGCTCCTGGGCGGGGGGCCAGGGCGGCCAGGGCGGCCAGGGCGGCCAGGGGGTCGTTCAAAATCCCGAAAGGTCTTCATCTCGGGGGGTCTAGGGCCTTGGGTTTGGGGACTTAGGACGGTTTGGTCTTGAAAGGCTTTGGTGGGAGTGGGAGCTTGCCTTGGACAAAAATTTCAGGACGCTGCTCACGGTGGCGTGCACACACGGGTGCAATTGCAGTTGTAGACAGCTATAGTCCTTTTTCGAACTCGAACCACCCCCAGAGAGTTGCTGGTGATTCCCATATTGTTGCCCTGACGTGTTGCCTATAAATTATTTTGCCGGGGACGGACAGGCGATTTTCGATTTTTGTCGCAGCACCAAAGCCGTTGACTTGTTTGGATGCACGTCACGTGCCGCCGCTGCTGGACTGTCATGTGCGGAGCTCCACTGTAGGCAGAGTGAACATGTTCACGCGTGCCGCTGTACACCCTAGGCCTCGGGCAGTTCATATTCACAAGCAAAGACAGGACCAGAACAGGACTGAATAGTTGGACGGTGTCGAAAGTAGTTCGGAAATCGCAGAGTCAGTTTTCATGCACCATGCCTGTGCTTGCTTTAGTGGCGTCGCCGTGGTCGGGGGTAACAAGAAGCCTGGGAATTCACAGACAAAAAAACTTGAAGTCTGGCCAACGCAGATTCAAGGCTTCCGAGCTCGATCTTCGTAATTCCGATGTGGATTTTCTGAAGCAAGCTTGTCTTTCATGCGAATTGGACGCCAAGCAACGTGAATGCTTAGATGTCTGGCTGCACAGTGGGTCATGGCCCAGCGAACATCAAGAAGTTGTCGGTGCCGTTTTGCTGCAGAAGCCGAGGGCTCTGCAACAGCTGGGCAACATAACAAATAGAGAAAGTTTCTTGCTTTGGCATGCTTGGGGTTCCCCGGCACCTCACCTTGCCAATCCTCAGTGGCTACTGTTTGATGTTCTGGCGAGCACGTGCTTTCAGCAGCCCCTGGACCACAGGGCTCATGTTGGCCAGCTCAAGCTGGCTGAGCAGCGGTCTTCTTGGACAATGTGTTTGCGCGAAGAAGCATTGCAACAGTTGAACGACTCCTTGTGCTCGGATGGCCGGGCGCTGCGTGACGTCCTGCAAGGGTGGGGGGTAGAATCGAGTCGGGAACTAACTGTGTTCACATCCCTGGCACCAGTCGTGTTCTTGACGGTGCGCGGCAAGTGGCCTGTCCTGGCCGACATGGTTCGCTGCACGGAGCAGCAAGTAAGGCGACCTCGAGGCGCGCTTTTTTCAGTAGCTCGAGTAATTGCTGTGCAGTATCGTGAGCGTTAGGTGCGCAGATTTTGTTGATTGCATGTCCTACCCTTCTTGGTTGGCAGGCGACTTCCTGGTCGAGTCTTTCCGCGAGTTGCATGGGTCGAACCAGTGGCGGGCCAACAAAGAGCTTAGTTCCAGACGTATAGCAGTGCCTGCTCCGCCCTTGCAGTCTCTGCTGGATGTCAGACAAACTCTCGCATCTTTCCGCCAGATGCTGCAGGAACAGAGCCCCGATCGTGCAGATCTTCTCTTTCAGGTAGACACGCAGATCTTACAAGTGGATGAACTCCATCGGTCTTTGACTTCAGACACACATACTTTCCAGCACCGCTCTAGTGTTACAGAGGCAGGCAAGGCAGCTAAGCGAGGTCGCAAGCAGGAGTACTCGACAAAAGCAATTGTTACTGCAGTCCAGGCGTGCACGCTTTTGCGTGACTCGGCAGACTTGGAAAAGCAAATGCGGCACTCGCTGCAACTGTTGCTGCCCAATCAGTCGACAGAGCTCAGCGCTGCCATAGATCGTGGTCTGATAAAGGCACCCGGTCCTTCCCAGATCAGCCGTTGGCGCCTTGCTGTCGATGTTGGGTTCATGTTTGTGATGCGATCCTTGTTTAGGGAGACTCGCGGCCGCGCTGTACGTTGTTTCTTGGTGGATAGCAGCCCCCAACGGGGTTTTGACTGGGTCCTCAGTGAGGCGCACAGCCTGTCGCCCAGTGATTTCTCGCAGTGGGTCCAGAACCAATGGCGCATGATCGAGACACGTTCCCATTTTCAGCGTTTGACTGTTGCCTGTGAGTCTGCTGCTGGCCGTGCGCAGGACCATGACTTGCTTGATTTGCAGGAGCAGCTTCGCCAAGTTCAGCAGGGGCGTGAAGATGTGCAGCGCATTTTGGATTCTCTGGGCAGCGTGCGGCATCCTACAGTAGACATACACCTCTGCCCACCGTCAGCCCAGGGCAGTCAGCGAGCTCAGTTGGTCCACAAAGTCCATGCGCTTCTCCACACCCTTAGATTAGAAGTGGGCGAGTGGCATGAAGTTGCTGAATATCTTTCCACTGTGCGTGCCGTCACGACAGACTTTGGCACAGAGTCAGGATTGTGTGATGTGGAGAATGTTGACATCTCGTTGCTGTTTCCGTGGGCGCAAAACGCACTTGATTTTGAAAGGGCCCCGGCCCCGGCCTGCGAAGATGAGGACGTGGCTCTGCAGGGGAACGCGTGTCTTGTCAACGGCACTCCTTTCCTGCAGGTTCGCGAGGGCAAAATTGTAATGCCGAAACTTTTTCCATTGGCTGTGCAGGTTCCTGGTGCCTTGCATATCTTGCACCACTCTGTCGAGGAATTGACTTCCGCCTTTGATGCTTACGAATCCTGGTTCCTGCCCGGCCTTAAAGCTGTCAACAAGGTTTTTTCCAAGAAGCATGTTCGTGAGCGTTTCATTGCAGAAATTTTGCGTGGCAGTGAAGCCAGTTCATTTGAGACAGCTGTGCAGCAGTTGCAACTCAATCTGCATGAGGCCCGATGGGGCACCTTAATCACGACATGCAAGGAACTGCTGTCCATTCGTTTGGTTTTCGTGTATTGGGACTTGTCAAAGGTTCTGGGTGGTGCACCTGGCCCGGATGCCACAGACGAAGACAGGGATTCGTTTGCAGATGGTTCCAAGATGTCGGAGGCTGTGAGCAGCCCCTGCTGGTGGGAATACTTGTGCATGATCATACGCCTGGGTCGTGTTGTAGATCACTTGGAGCATTGGTTTGAGGCCTGCCCCTGTCACTATCGCACCGTGCCAGAATCAGCCTCGCTTTCAGGCAACACCATCTTTCGCACCCGCTACTCCTGCCCTTTAGCAGGGCGCAGGGCGCCTGAACTCGCTGCAGGGGCATTGGACGACGTTGTTCAGCAAACCTTGCAGACGCAGCATGCTGAGCTTCTCATGGCGTGTTCGTCGTTGCCTTCAGAAGACCGGGACACTGTACTGAAGGATTATGCATCGGCACAGGCTAAGTTGGAGAACTATTTGGCCATCAAGTTTGCTTTTTGGAAAGCCTTGCCTCACTGTCTTCTTGTATTGGGTCATCACAGTGAGCATGTAGCGCGTTCCTCTTTGACGCAGGCAAAGCAGCTATACGATGAGCGTCGGGACAGTGACAAACACCATGCTCTGACGAAGCATTTTTTTGAAAGTGATTTCTCTGTGCAGCTCGATGCCTTCTTGTCTGGTTCCACTTCCCGCTGTGATTCTTGTGATTTAGCCAGGGAAGCAGCTGCGGCTGCTTTTGTATCCTGTGTCGAAAGGAGCATTGAGGCCAGGCATGCATTGCTCAAGGCCAAGACTGCGTTGATGAAGAAAATGTTGCCATCCACCTTTTCTGTGGCTGTCCGCTCGCATGAGTTCAACAGGAGATGCTTTCAAGACCTGCCTTTGCTTGAAGAATGGCAGCGACATGTCAAAAGGCTGAAGGTCAACCCTCGCAAAGGCCTGCCACATGTGCTGCTGCATTTGGGCATGTCCTGTCACCCAGATGTCGTGAGACTTGCGAGCTTGGACAGCAAAGTCAAGCTTCGGCACGCTTCAAACATTGTGTACCATTGTGACCTTGAGACTCAGTATGACAAGCGTGCTGAAGCAGCCAGGGCATTGAAACAGCCGCAGTACCGGAGCAATCCTGACGCCGCGCCCAAGCTGCGCCAACTTGTTTCTCAGCAAGCCACTGAAGAAGAGAAACAATCTATGATGCTGCGCATTCTGATGCAGGAACATTTCCGTCGTCACTGTCAGGAAGGTCAGATCTACTCTGTCACTGGCACGTTGCCGCCTACACGCTCCGTGCTGCAAGCTTTGCTGCCACGTGCGGACGCAAGCGCAGCCGTAGCCGAACATGTGCCTCAGCAGATGTTCTCGGCGCCCGATCCAGAACCTCATGTCTTGCAAGTTGGCCAACCCGAGCCCCGTGACGACTTGAATCCCCTGGCCATGGCCGAAATCGCAGAACCCAATGAGCCCACCGTCTTCGTGCAGGCAGGGCATAGAGTCGCATAGAGGTTGCAGCGCCACCCCTCTCATTGTTCGTCTCACTGTCTCACTTCTTTGTCATTCTTTGTTGTTGCTGATGCACGTGCCTTGTTCTTGTGCTTTTTTTCTTGGGCAGGTGGTGAAGAAAAACCCTGCCGGGTTGCGTCGAGTCAAGGCTGGAGATGCCTATGCCAAGCAGATGGGCCACTTAGATGTTGCTGTGGCCGTGCGTGTTTCCCAGCCTGGTGGCACACTCCAGAGCGCTCTTGTGGATCTGCTGCCTGAAAGAGGTCCAGATGGCAGGTTGGGCCTCAGGTTCTTTGATGCGCCGAAGGTAACCAGCATAGCAGAAGCCACGCAGTGTGTCAGTTTGTGGACTCAAGGCTCTACAGGTGCTCAGTTCTCCCCCAAATTCCTGCCCGGGTTTCCTGAATATGTCCGTGGCCCTGCCGGAGAGTTGGTGTCCCACATGGCTCGAATGGGTGCAATTTCTGGAAGCATGAATGAGCATGCCATGCACATCAGTCATGACGAGGAGGGTGCCGCAAGCAACCTTGAATCTTTGGAGTGCCTCCAGAATGCTGGCTTGGCCACTGCCACGTTCTGTGACTCTAATCAATCCGCGTGGTTGCTGAGCGCAGAAGCTTTGCAACATTGCCACTTGAGTATGCGCTTGTCCAGCCCAGTTTCAGTGTTTGCTGTCCCAGACGGGCAGCCTGCCCTGTCGTGGACAAGGATGGAGCTGCTTTCGTACCTGGACAGGCAACATTGGCGCTGCAACTTCTTGTCGGATGACCCCGATGCCCGAGGCGCCGTGGTGCCGTTGGACTTGACTTTCCGTACTTCGGACGACAAGAACGTGTACGTGCTCAAGGGAAAGCTCTTGCATCGGTACTTGTGTTGCCTGGCGTATGCAGATGCTGAGTTGCCGCTGCCTGGGCAGCCGGAGGAAATCCGGCACTTTGAGAACGATACCTACTACGGAAAGATACTCGGCCTGGATGCTTGCGCTGGCACTAAGCCACTTCCTCTGACAGACGGTGCCGCTGTGCCACGAGCAGCTTTTGCAGAGCCACAACATTGTGTCAATGACTTTGATGAACTTCCTGAGCTGGATGCAGGGCGCCAGGATTCTGTACAGGAGGAGGCTGAGGCTGAGGCGATTGAGGAGGCCTTGGATCTCTTGGAGGACGAATCTTTTCTTCAACGTGGCACGCGTCCTCTCTTTCCTTCTATGTCATTCTATCCCTCTGTCGCTTTTTTTGCTGCACTCACATGTGTGCTGAAACTATTAGTTGTTAGTTGGACCTGAGCCACCTAAGGATGCTGATTCTGGTTCCCCGGTGGGTGGCATAGATTGGTCCAACGTGGACCTGTCTGATCTGAATCTGCCGGCTCCTGATGAAGCAGTCTCGCCTTGTAGCAGCGGAAGTTCCAGCAGCAGTTCCAGTTCCAGTACCAGCAGTAGCAGTAGCACTTCTGGAAACTCGGATTCAGACAGTGGAGGCAAACCCGCGGCAGTGCCTCACGATGACGCGCCAGTTCCTGACAGAAAGAGGGAGGCAGACTCATCGCATCCTGATGCGCCGGCTACTGTCAGACGGCGCCGCGACGAGACCTTCGAATGGAGGGGGTTCCGCTTCACTTTCAGGCCTGGCTCTGGCACGAAGAAGCCCTCTTATATGGTGCTTTGTCGATTCCATTCGCGGGCCTATAACGAAACCAAGTGCACACGGACTTGCGGTTGGTCTCAGCCGGAGGATCGTGACACTGCCATCCGAAAGCTGAAGACATGGTGCGTTCGAGCTCCTGATTTCGCTTTCGCTGGCAGCAACCCTGATAGGGCCCCACATCAGTCGCATGACAAAAGAGGCCTCGTTATCATGACTGATGCAGAATTGGACGCAGCACCACTGCCGGCGCTGCCGGCTCCAACCGACTGAGGTGACTGAGGTGACAGAGGACGCATGCAATGCATAGTGCACCGTGTTTGCTCCGTGGCCTGCAGCATTGCGACCTGCAGATCCAAGATGGCTTTTTTGAGAAATGACCTGGTGCATGTCTGCCGTTGTGTGAAGTGTGTTTCACTTGCTCCTTTGTCATGTGTAGGGATGGGGGGGATGTAGGGGGCCTGGGCTGCAGATTCGCCAAATAATGTATGATTCTGCTCTCTGCGTGTCAGGCATGCATCTATATAGAGATAGAGACACAGAATCTCGCGGGTCGAACCCCGCGCGGGTTATGGAGCCACGATTACGTTACCAGCACTCACCCCGGGCGGGTTATTTTGGCATCATAGGGTCTAACCCCCAGGCAAACTCCTCAAGTTCAAATGAAAACAGCCGGGGCGTTGGGGGGGGGGGGGGGACACCCCCGCTGCTGGCGAGAGAGGTGTCATGTATGTGTTGCAACTCAACGAAACATGGGGGCAGGCGGGACCGTCGCAGCTGTGTGAGTGTTGAGAGTGTGGGCAGCGTGGTTTAGGGTTTATGGCTTGTATGGTTTAGGGTTTAGGGTTTAGGGACTTTTGAAAGTCCTGGGTTAAAAAAGGGACTTTTGAAACACCAACCCGAGGGAAAATCACAACCAAAACCAACAAAAAAAGCAAGAACACCCGAAAAAACGTGGGAATCACTGACAAAAACAAGCAAAACAAATAAGAACATCAGTTTTGAAAATCGTAATTCTAAAGGAGGTACTTTTTAGGGTTTAGGGTTTAGGGTTTAGGGTTTAGGGTGTCAAAAAAAGCAAGAACACCCGAAGAAACATGGGAAAACACTGACAAAAACAAGCAAACAAATAAACACATCAGTTTTGAAAATCGTAATTCTAAAGGAGGTACTTTTTATGGTTTAGGGTTTAGGGTTTAGGGTTTAGGGTGTCAAAAAAAGCAAGAACACCCGAAAAAACATGGGAATCACTGACAAAAACAAGCAAAACAAAGAAACACATCAGTTATGAAAATCGTAATTCTAAAGGAGGTGCTTTTTAGGGTTTAGGGTTTGGGGTTTAGGGCTTAGGGTGTCAAAAAAAGCAAGAACACCCGAAGAAACATGGGAAAACACTGACAAAAACAAGCAAAACAAATAAAAACATCAGTTTTGAAAATCGTAATTCTAAAGGAGGTACTTTTTATGGTTTAGGGTTTAGGGTTTAGGGTGTAGGTGTTAGTGTTTTAAGGTTTTAGAGTTTAGGTCTTTTGATGCCTGCCCGGTCAACGTGAAGTGTGCCTTCGGCCTTCATTCCATCCTAACCAACAGTAAGGCTCCGTGTATGATCCTACTGCCAGCCAGGCCGGCATTATGGTGCTTTAGGATCTAGGGCTTAGGGTTTAGGCTTTGGGCTTTAAGCTGTAGGCTATATAGGGCTTCGGATTGACGCCAGTAACTTCAACATTCCTCGTGTTTCGAGGCTTTGTTCGAAACTGCATAGTAGCCTGCAAATGGGGGGCCGGGAACCGTGCAGGAGCCACAGCCTGGCATGGGAACAGCACAGCTTTGAGCCCCTTTGGCCCTTCAGGCGTTTTCCAGGAGACGGCCCTTTGGGGATTGTTTCTGTTCTTTTTTATTACCTTGGGGATTGCTTCTCGCGTTTTTCCTCGTTTGGGATTGTTTTTCTGCGAATTTGCCTTTGGGCTGGAATGCGCATGAAGCACACGCCTGCGCACTTCCGCGCCCCCCCCCGCGCATCCCCCCCGCACACTCCCGCGCACTCCCGCGCACTTCCGCGCACCTCCGCGCGCCCCCCCGCGCACTCCCGCGCACTCCCGCGCACTTCCGCGCACTTCCGCGCAACCCCCCCGCGCACTCCCGCGCACTTCCGCGCGCTTCCGCGCGCTTCCGCGCACTCCCTCGCGCTCCCCCGCGCACTCCCGCGCACTCCCGCGCACTTCCGCGCACTTCCGCGCGCCCCCGCACACTCCCGCACACTCCCGCGCACTTCCGCGCACTTCCGCGCGCCTCCGCGCGCCTCCCGAGCCGCCGGCCTCCGAGACATGTGGTGGACAGTGTTTGGTGGCACGGTGTCCGTGCCGTTTCGACTTGCATTCTGGGTTCCGTGGCACACTTTCTCCAAGTTCTGGGCTCCGTGGCTCACTTTTCTTCAAAACTTAACTTTCTGAGCATGTCGGTGTGTTTTCAAGTGCAGGCGCGTTTTGTGGGATATTTGTGTTGGCAGTGTTGGGAGAACCACACCGCTGGGGCCGAAGATGTTGTGTTGGGCCCGGGTGAAGCTTGGACAGTTCCATCAAGTCACTCATATCGATGTGCCTGTGTTGCTTTGAAGCCTTGAAGCATGACCGCGCGTGTTCTGTGCCTTTCTAAGGCGCTGCAGGCCTCAAGTCGCTTCTCATCAGTTCTGTTGCAGTCTTGCATGTTCGATTCATCAAGTAGTCTTGACTACTTGTAGGGACATTAACAGCGCTGACCAGATTCAGCTTCAGGCGCATGCAGTGCTATACGCTTTTGCGATTCATGAGGCAGTGTTGATTACTTCTAGGATTCTAGGGTCGACTTGTCGCTTATGCCACAGCGCTGACCGGCTTCTTTTGCACGCAGCAAAGAAGCCTCCCGTGAACATGAAGAGACCCGCTGCGCACACAGCAGGGTCAAAGTTTAGTGCCTTTGAGGCTTTGGGCCCGGACATCAAACGGCAAGCGAGTGGGCATCAGTTCCTGGTCAGGAACTCTAGCCGTAGCTTTGATGATGACTTTGCTTTTGGTGCTGCTGCGGCTGCAGCTCCCTCACAGCCCTCACACCTTGCTCAGGCTGGCCAGGGTTCGTGTCTTGCGTGTGGTGTGCGCTTGTCTTGCAAGTTGCCACCTGTTATTGAATCGAGCACGGCATGTCGATGTGCTGTAGGCATTGTTTTTGCTTACAGCCTTGCCAGACGAGCGTGCTCAGCATGTTTGCTGCTCCTGATGATGATGGGCCCGAGGGCTCCCTTGCTGGTGATGTACCTGTGATCTCTCCGCCTAAGTCTGAGGCTGCGCATGCTGCGATCTCTCCGCAGAAGTCTCAGGGCAGTCTCTGCGGCGAATCTCCGGACAAGGCCCTGGCCTCACCATCGCCGGCTGCAGGCGTGGATGCCTCCAGTGTGGAGGCGCCGCCGCTGCCGCCAACGCCCACGCAGCTTCGGCCTTCCACCGTGCCTGCGGTGGATCCTTGCACCTTGTGTGCAAAGCGCCCTCGTGCGCAGAAGCAGAAGTTTTGTTGCACATGTCGTGCTGACATATCCGCGGCCAAACGTGACGCAGAGAGGGAAAACCAACTTGAGTGGTTCAATGACTTGGCAAAGAAAAATGCCGAAGAGTTCCAGGACTTCATGTTTGAGTACGTTAAGAAGCAGAGTTCCACGAGGCGCAAGTACTCCATGCGCCTGAAGTTTGACTTCTTGCAGTATCAGGAGGCTCGCCGCACACAAAGCAAGTTCAAGCTCGGCTACAAGGCAAGCGCATCATGTGTGTTGTCCTAGCGTCTTGCTGTCAGACTCACTCTTTGGCTTGATCTCAACTTCAGCGTGTTCAGAATCCAGCAAGCATGCAGACACAGAGTGTCCCAGGAAACCTTTCTTCCACCCCTTAGCAGCATTCGGCCTCCGCTTCTTTCTTTGTTTCTCATTTCTTCTTCTTATCCTTGCGTACTTTCTGGAGCCAAACCGCTCTGCTGCCCAGCCCCACCCCCTGTCACAGGCGGTTTTCATGCACAAGAAGCGCGCCGTGAACCACTGGATGGAGCGTTTGGGGTTGGAGAGATCCGAGGCTCTCACCAAGTGGGCTGAGGAATCCGAGGCGGCAAAGTACAAGCTCATGAATGGCCCCCGCGACAGCCCGTTGCAAATCCCTGTGAAGCTCGACGACTTTTTGGTGGTTGAGGACAGTGTGATAGACGAGAAGAGCATGGTGAAAGACTACAAGAAGGTCAAGCACTCCGCGGAAGCCGAGCAGCTCATGGAGGAGGCGTTGGAAGGCCGGGCATTCACGGACAATGACATTGAGAGGTACGGCATCGACGCAGCGAACAGCGACCTCGTGAATTCGGTCTTTGGACGCAAGATTGCTTTGAGACCACCCACCGCCGCCGAAGGTTCAGCTTCAGCTGCGGAAGACACTGCTGAGCAGGAGCCCGGGCCCGCGAAGAAAGCCAAGACCTTTGATGCTGGCACCGAACGCATGGCTATCACGAACAAGCTGATCGCCGCGGTGGACAAGGAGCTCGAGGCACTGAAAACGTGTCGGTCAGACGTGGCGACCTTCCTGCAGGACATGGACGTGGAAAATATGTGCAACAGCCCGGACACGCCTGCGAGTGAACGTGATGCCATTCGCCTCTTAGACGCTCGCTTCAAGCTGTCGGAGAAGCTCGTTGGCAGCCACTTCGCCTGACATGGTCCCTATAGCCGAAACCCCTGAACCGTAACCGCGAACCCTAAACCCCAAAACAGTCCTGAGGCTACGAGCCGGGCAAGGCCCTTGCGAGTGACGAGGTGGTGGCCAAAGATACTGCAGCCTACGCAGCCGCGTTCCAGACAGAGGTGGCCGAGATGCCCGACATGTTTGCCCAAGCCTATCCTGTTTCCCATATCGTGCGGCAAGTTCAAATCGAGGTCAAGAACGTCAACTCCCAAGCAGAACGCAAAGCGCTGGAGCAGGACTTCAAGCCTGTGATCAACCTGCTAGGTGTCATGCGATCGTCTTTGAAGAGTGCGCACGACAAGATCAAAAAGTTTGCCAAAGACAAGACATCCAAGCAGGAAAGGGAGAAGCGCGCCGCCGACGCCGCGCAAATGAAAGCCATCAGCACCGAGAAGAGGAAACGGGAGGCGGAAGAACGAAAGCTTACAAAGGCTGCAGAGAAGCAAGGTCGCGTGGGGTCTCTCTGGGACATCGACTACGTGAAGCTGGGTGTGCAGGTGATGTCGCACGAGATCCTGAAGGAGCCCGGTGACTTCCAGAAATTGAATTTCTCCCGGCCGTGGATCGCGCGATACTCGCTCTCGACGCTGCCCAACACGAAGAAGGTCGTGGAAGACGCCAAGATTCAATCTTGCCTAGCATCTTTCTACAATGGCTTCCCTGGATCCGCGGCTTCTTTGCAGGGAACGAGACGGTTCACGCAGGCGGTGAAAGAGACCAATGATCTACGAGACATGGTCCTTAAGGAGTTCGGCATCGCGGAATCACGTCCAGGCTCGGCTCTGCCTGCCCTGCTTTTTCTTTTGTTTAGGAAAAGACTGCCTGCTGCCTATGCATTCATTCGCTGGCAGGAGATGGGTATGATGCGCTGCAGTCCATGACAGACACCGTCGCTGTGTTCGGCTACGGTGAGGAGATGACTGCCTGCGGGCTCGATGTGCTTCAGCTTCCCTCCCTGCGTGTGCAGGTCCAGGGTCATCGTTGGGTGTTCATGATGCCCTTGGAGGCTGTGGTGTCTTATGTGAAGACGACAAAGAAGGGCGAGCGAGTCGCCTACAAAGATGTGCAGGACTTTCTGAACGCGCTACAGCCCAGCACTGTCGCAGCGTACCTGACCATGTTCCCGGATGGACTTTGCCACGCGTTGATCCACAAGGATACCATTGCGTATGTGCCGCCAGCGTGGGTGCTCGCGGAGAAGGCCAGAGAGTTTAGGGTTTAGGGTTTGGGGACTTTTGAGACACCAGCCCGAGGGAAAATCACAACCAAAACCAACAAAAAAGCAAGAACACCCGAAAAAACGTGGGAATCACTGACAAAAACAAGCAAAACAAATAAAAACATCAGTTTTGAAAATCGTAATTCTAAAGGAGGTACTTTTTGGGGTTTAGGGTTTAGGGTTTAGGGCTTAGGGTGTCAAAAAAAGCAAGAACACCCGAAAAAACATGGGAAAGCACTGACAAAAACAAGCAAAACAAATAAAAACATCAGTTTTGAAAATCGTAATTCTAAAGGAGGTACTTTTTAGGGTTTAGGGTTTAAGGTGTAGGTGTTAGGGCTTTAAGGTTTCAGGGTTTAGGTCTTTTTGATGCCTGCCAGGTCGTCAACATGAAGTGTGCCTTCGGCCTTCGCGTGCTGTGGTCCCCTGCCATGCAACTGGATCGAAATTTGGAAGCTGCCGCCGACTGGGTTGGAGATGCTGCTGAGGGTGCCGCGTCTTCCAAAGGCCTCGCTGCGCTCTATGCGCAGTGTCAAGCCCGTCAGGTTGAACAAGACAAGGAGGCTGCAGAGCGAGCCCAGTTGGAGGAGCTCACGCGCCAGGAGGAGGAAGCCCGGGCCCGTGAGGCCGAGATCCAGAAGAAAGCCGCGGAGGACGCCAAGCAAGCCGAGAAGAAAGCCGCGGAGGACGCCGCGCAAGCCGAGATGCAGAAGAAAGCCGCGGAGGACGCCGAGCAAGCCCAGATGCAGAAGAAAGCCGCGGAGGACGCCGAGAGAGCCGAGATGCAGCAGAAAGCCGCGGAGGACGCCGAGCGAGCCCAGATGCAGAAGAAAGCCGCGGAGGACGCCGAGCAAGCCGAGATGCAGAAGAAAGCCGCGGAGGACGCCGAGCGAGCCGAGAGGCAGCAGAAAGCCGCGGAGGACGCCGAGCAAGCCGAGATGCAGAAGAAAGCCGCGGACGCCCAGCAAGCCAAGATGCAGAAGAAAGCCGCGGAGGACGCCGAGCGAGCCGAGAGGCAGCAGAAAGCCGCGGAGGACGCCGAGCAAGCCGAGATGCAGAAGAAAGCCGCGGAGGACGCCCAGCAAGCCAAGATGCAGAAGAAAGCCGCGGAGGACGCCAAGCAAGCCGAGATGCAGCAGAAAGCCGCGGAGGACGCCCAGCAAGCCAAGATGCAGAAGAAAGCCGCGGAGGACGCCCAGCAAGCCAAGATGCAGAAGAAAGCCGCGGAGGACGCCAAGCAAGCCGAGATGCAGAAGAAAGCCGCGGAGGACGCCCAGCAAGCCAAGATGCAGAAGAAAGCCGCGGAGGACGCCAAAGCCGAGATGCAGAAGAAAGCCGCGGAGGACGCCGAGCAAGCCGAGATGCAGAAGAAAAACCCCCACCCCCCAGGTTTACAGTCTCACCCCTCCAGTGAGCCCTAACCCCGCGCCGTAACCCTCAAAACCTAAACCCCAATGGCCCCAAACTAAACCCCTAAACCCCTAAACCCCAAAAAACCCCAAACCCTAAACCCTGTTAGGCTCGGAAGAATTGTAATTTCCAAGTAAAATTGTTAGAAAGCCGTGGAGGACGCCAAGCGTGCCGAGGAGGACAAGCGCCAGGCCGAGGTCCTGAAGAAAGCTGCGGAGGATGCGCGCAAAACCGAGATCCAGAAGAAAGGCCAGAAGAAAGCCGAAGCCCAGCAGCAAGCTGACGATGCCGCGCGTGCTGAGAAGGCAATGCAACAGTTCTTCGAGAAGAAGAAGGCTCACGAGGACGCAAAGCGCCGGTGAGCTGCAGTGACGTATTCTTTCGTGGAGGAAAAAGCTTCCAACATGACTCCAAGACCAAGCGCCAAAGTTTTGCACAAGCACACCAACCCGGCTGCCCCTTCATGGCGCAAAGACGTTCCGCATTTTTGATTTTCCTTCATGCTCAGTCTTTGCGGCGTGCGTGCTGCGTGCCATTTCTGTGCCTTCTCTCCATACATCCATACACTAACTAGAGCCACCAGAGCTGAAGATTTTGCAGGTTGTGTTTTTGCAGACTCATTGCTTGGCACGAAAACACGAGAGTCACGAAAGTCATGCGCCTGAGGAGGTGCCATCTTGCAGACACTGTGTCTTTTACAGCGTGAGCAAAAAAGCAGCCGAGTCAGGTCCGCTAGGTGAAAGGCCAGGCTTTCCTGTTGATTGCGCTTGAGCTTGCAAGACATCGCACCGCGTTGTTGTGATTTGCAATTGTTGCAGGCGCACAAGAGCGATCCGGATCAGGAGGCTGTGAACTGGTGCCTAGCATGGGCTGAGAGGCACCTTGCGTGCATCCAAGGGGACATGTGGCAAACCTTGAAGGGCAACCTTGAGGCTGGAGTCGAGATGATCACACGCTTTTCAGGGTTGGATGCGCCGTCCTGCGCGGCCCGGGAGATTGAACGAGCTTGTGCAGCTCGTGGCCTCCGGCTTGGTGCACGGCAAGGTGTGTGGCTGCGCTCATCGGGAGACATTGCAGTCGGTGCTCAAAAGTGCCTGCGGCACCTACACGCAGTGCCTTCATATGCCAAGCATGCCCCGTGCCACATTTTTGACAACCTGGAGGCATCAATTTCTCCAGAGGCTCTGAGTGCAATGAGGAGCATCGTTCAACAGTTTGCAAAGCCAGAGATGTCTTTAACAGATCAAAAGGCCTTTATGCGCCGCTTGATGGAGCCGCTCTTGCAGCCTGGAGCTTTGTTGAGCTCAGCGCCGTGCCTGCTGCATGAATGTGAGCTCGGGTGCCCGTTGAATGACGACGCAGGCCCTGCAGCGGGGCGCAAACTGCACGTGGCGGGATCCCCTTGTGTGGATTGGTCTCGGAGGGGAAAGCGGCAGGGCTCTGTGGGGCCCACGGCTATACCCCACACAATTTGGCTGGCACATTTCATCGACTCCGGCGTTTGTCTTCTCTTGCATGAAAACACGCCGGATTACCCGGATTGGCAGTTGATGGATGCCTTGCATTTCTTCAGCAGCCGTCAGTGGCAAATTGAGGTGTTCAACATTTGTCCAACCATGTTTGGCATTCCAGCCAAGCGAAAGAGACGTTACTCTGTTGTGTGGCACGCTGGTCATGTGTCCTTTTCGGGCACCTTCCGGGAGTTTGTGGACATCTTTGTGCAGCAGTGCGACCTCAAAGGTGACGTATTCTTTCGTGGAGGAGAAAGCATCTCCCAACATGACTCCAAGACCAAGCACCAAAGTTTGCAAAAGCATCACGACCTTCGCCTTGAGAGGATGAAGACCAACCCGGCTGCCGCCGCGCAGGACATCGCAGACTTATCCCAGCGTCCGCCATTCGGCACTTTGGACACTTTGATCCCGTGCTTGACGACCGGTGCTTGCGTCTACAGCTTGTCAAAGGGAAAATTTCTCACTGCCCAAGAAGCCCTGGAGGTGCAGGGGCTGGGTGAGGAAGCGCCGGTGTCCCGCTTGCTGGCGGATGGCAAGCTGAGCATCGGTCAAGTTCGCAAGCTGGCAGGAAACACGATGGCCCTTAGCTGCATTGGAACAATGATGCTGTACATTCTCTGTCGCACAAAGCCTGTGCAGCCTGTGATGCCAGTGACACCTGCCACTCAGCCTGAGTCGCAAAGCTCGCAATTCCCGTTGCAGTCCATGGGATCCAGGCAATTTTGACAAGACGCACTGCGTGCACTGCACACAGCCCTCGGAAGAAGAAAGATCTTGCAGTTGCAGATTGATTTGCGTGCTGTTGAGTGCGACGCAGGGGGGTTGAGTTTTAACAGAGTTTGAGGGCTTCGCCCAGAGCCGCCTTTACACCCGTAGGACTGTAGGAGAGCCCCGTAATCTAACGTAACACTGCGCAGGGCACAACGATTTTGCATTGCAAAAATTCGTGTTGCAGTGCGATGGAGGGGGTTTTGAGTTTCAGGGCTTCGCCCAAAGCCGACTTTACGCCCGTAGGACTGTAGGAGGGCCCTGTAAATTGACATAACAGGGCAGAAGGCACAGCGATTTTTGCTTGTCATGACTTTTATGTTGCAGTGCGATGGAGAGGGCTTTAAGTTTGAAGGCTTCGCCCACCGCCGCCTTCAGGCCTGTAGGACCGTAGGGGGCAAATTTGCAAAACAGGGCAATTCGGTTTCCTGTTTATAATTTCTGCCGTCGCTTTTGTGTTCACCCCTCCCCGGAAAGCTGCCAAAACGAAAAGCCGCACGTGACAAGCTACCGGTTTCGGTATCGTGCAGCCGCAAAATAATTCACTATTTTTTCACTGGCTTCCCCCTTGTCCCCGCTCCAACGGACTCCAACGATAGGCCCGAGCAGAAATCTTCAACAGTGTGCCCCGTGGTTGTTGTTGGCGCAAAACGCTTCAGCAATTATAAGACACAGCTGCGCTGGGAGACACCAGTTTCACCAACCTGAGCCCGGGCCAACACCTACCAAAACCAGGTGTCGGTAGCAAGTTCATACCACAACCGCCTGCGTACTGCTTTAGCTGCCCGTGCCGCTGCGGCGGGCCTGTCCCCAGAAGTCGAGAAGGCTGGTCTGCTGCCGGCCCGTCCAACTGAGCTTGGCTTCTGCGAGGCTGGTGCCGCTGCTGCTCTGCAGGGTCGGCGGCCTGCTGACGTGTTTGTGCCGCGCTGGGGCCTCCGCGGTCCAGCAGCTTTCGACCTTGCGGTCACGAGCGGGCTTCGGGGGGGGTCTCTTGCAGCTTCGGCCGCTGATGGCTCCCGTGCTTGTACTGCTTATGAGGATCGCAAACGCACTTACCTCCAAACGGCCGCCCAATGCGAAGCGCAGGGCATCCAATTCGTGCCCCTGGTCGCCGAGGCCAGTGGCGGCGGCTGGGGCTCCACTGCCATGCGCACTTGGCGCTCCCTGGCCTCCCTCATCTCGGCTCGTACCGGTGAGCCGACGGGCTTTGTTGCTGATCAGTTGTGCCAATTCATGAGCGTGACTTTGCAGCGGGAGAATGCACGCGCGGTCTTGCGGCGCGTGCCTGCCATTGACAACGCCCCTTCCGCGCTTCCAGCGCCGTAGGCGCTGCCGGAACCTCGTTTCCGCGTGTCCTCCCCCCAGCTTTGCCTGCCCTCGCTCTGTCCTATGCTGCCTCCGCTTGAAAATTTCAAGCATTGAGCGCCTACACGCGCATGCATGCCCGCTAGCCAGAGCCCCGTACAGCCGGCTCGCTAAACCCCACGCTTCCGTACGGCCTTCAGCCCGGGCCACGTACAGCCGGTCCTCTCCTGTTTCGCTTCTTGGCTGATTGAGGTTCCTAAGCAATCTCGGGGCCATCCGTGCCTGTTTCGCGCCTCAATCAAAGCATCGAGTCGCGCTGTTCCCGCGGCGCAGGGTTTTCTCCCAAACGTGGTTTTTCCCTGTGCCGCGTAAAGACGAACTTGGAGATCATATTCTTGCAGGCAGCCGGCTGGGAGGCGTGCCCGACCTGGGAAGAATGCTTGCAGTCGGCAGCGCCCTCTGCAGCAGCGGAGCCCGGCGTGTGGGGACACGGCTGGCAGCAGCGTGCAGCTCTCGCACTTCGCACTTCCGAGAGCGCGTTCTGCTGCCGGCGGTCGACCCGAGCACACGGGCCATGCTGCGTTCACAGGCCGGTCCGCACGCGAGCGCTTGGCTTGTGGCCCTGCCCGTGGGACCCGCGACCACGCTGGCGCCCGACCTCATGCACCTAGCCCTACGGCGCAGGCTTCGCCTCCCTCTCCCAATCACGCGTGCCTCCTGCGGTGGAGAAGGAATGCACGGATGCCGGGCCCGAGCGGACGAGCTGGGCGACCACTTCACGGCCTGCCCTCGCACCTGCCTGCTTGCTCGCCGAGGCTTCGTACTCGAGCGGGCGTGGGTCCAGGTAGCACGGGAAGCCGTCGGCCCCGAGGGACGCGTCGTCCCCCAACAGTGGCTCGCCAACACCACGGCGCCGGGGGTTGCAGCGGACGACCGCCGAAGGCTTGACCTCGTCATCTACGGCGCGTCCCCAAGGGGCGAGGCTTTGTGCTGCGACGCCACCTTGGTTTCGCCCCTGCGGCGAGACGGCAGCCCGATTAGCGGGGCGCCGGAGCGCGATGGCGTCGCCCTGGCGGCAGCTCGGCGGCGCAAACAAGCCCGCTACCGCGAGCCGCGAGCTCAACCGAGGCGGGGCCCAGCGCTTGTGCGTCCTCGCGACTGAGGTCGGAGGGAGGTGGAGCGCGGATTGCGAGTCCCTCCTGCGGCGGTTCGTCCGGCTGCGCTGGGCGAGCCGGTGGAGGGGCGTCCTTGCAGTGGCCGTGCAGCGCGCCGTCTGCAGCGCCGTTCTGGGAAGGTGGACGATGCCTGCCCTCCCCACCCGTCCACTTGGCGGACATCTTGGCGCAGGCCCCGGAGGCCCCGCCCAGTAGTTTGGGGTTGAGGTGAGCGGGCCTTTCACTCTCACCCCCCCCCCGACCCGACGACGGCATCGACGCTGCGGGCGGAAAATGGTGCGAGAAAAAAATAATAAGAATAATAATTTTGACGACCTTGACGCGGACGAAAATTTTGATGTGCTTCTGCGTCGGCATTGTCCAACGTTTCTGACACAACCTCATCCCAAGCTTCACGGCCTGCATCCTGCAGCGAAGACGCCACGCACTCTAATCCAAAAGCATTGCAATCCTGCTCAAACAAACATTGCACTCGCGGCTTCAGCTTGCCTCTTTGCTGCCGTTCGCTTGACAGTTTACGGCAGCGAAGAGAAGAAAAAAAACTACGTTTGGACGGACAAGCCGGGGACCGAGCGAGGTCTTGTAAGCGGAGGGCGGGGAGCAAGCTGACCACCTCACGCCGGCACGTTTCCGCCCTGTATGGCGTGCTCAGCGATGCGCTCTGGAAAATTATAATAGAAGGTTTATCGAGCCTATAGGGCTTATCGGGCGTGTTATCTGGTATGCCTAAGAATGGGAGGCAAGGAAACAGCGAAAGAAACCAAACGCCTTTAAAGAACGACAAGAAAAACTCCTCGCCCAGACGGCAAACCTCACCACAAATCATGTTTTCTCACTCCTTCATGTTTTCTCACTCCTTTCTGCTGGCTCAGCTGCCGATTGTGCCGCCGAACGCGCGGCAGCCCATTTCGCCAGGCCGC
>CAJNDS010000321.1:145000-165944 GCA_905221605.1 Symbiodinium natans | reverse complement strand
CTTTGGGGAAGCACAATTTTCGGGCTTTCGGAGCCAATTTTGGGAGCCAATTTTGGGCGGTTTGGGAGCTAATTTTTGGCTTTGAGAGCCAGTTTTTTGCTTTGGAAGCTAATTTTGAACTTTGGGAGCCAATTTCGCCATGAAAAGCAAATTTGGCGTTTTGGAAGCCAATTTGGGCTTTGGGAGGCGATTTGGTCCTTCCGGCCTCCCGCTTTGGATTAATTTACTTAAACTCTGTTTGTCAGCTGTTTAGACAAATATCTCGGAAAATTCAGAATGATACCACATACAATTTCTATTTATTTTGTCTTGAGGGTTTAGGGTTTAGGGTTTAGGGTTTAGGGTTTAGGGTTTAGGGTTTATAGAAATTGTATAGGGTTTGTGTCCGGGGTTTTGGGGGGTTTTGGGGGGTTTTGGGGGGTTTTGGGGGGTTTTGGGGGGTTTTGCCGGGTTTTGTTTTTTGCTTTTGTCCTTGGGGTTGTGGGGCTGGGGCTGGAGGGGCTGGAGGGGCTGGCGGGGCTGGAGGGGCTGGAGGGGCTGGAGCTGGATTGGCTGGATTGGCTGGAGGGGCTGGAGGGGCTGGAGGGGCTGGAGGCGCTGGAGGGGCTGGAGGGGGCTGGAGGCTGTGGAGGGGCTGGAGGGGCTGGAGGGGCTGGAGGGGCTGGAGGGGCTGGAGGGGCTGGAGGGGCTGGAGGGGCTGGAGGGGCTGGAGGGGCTGGAGGGGCTGGAGGGGCTGGAGGGGTGGAGGGGGGCAAGTGGGCTGAAAGGGGGCTGGCTGAAGGGTTTGGCTAATATTTTTGCACTGTGAAGGATGAAGGATTATTGCACGAGCTGCTCGTAATGAAACACCTACAATTTCTATTTATCCTGGCCTTGAGGGTTTAGGGTTTAGGGTTTAGGGTTTAGGGTTTAGGGTTTAGGGTTTAGGGTTTAGGGGGGTGGGTTTCAGGGCTTTATAGGCTTCCGGCTGAGGGCGTGATCGCCCAAATCATGAGAAACAAGCCAGACTTGGGAAGCCAGAACGTCTGGAGCAATGAGGGTTTAGGGTTTAGGGTTTAGGGTTTAGGGTTTAGGGTTTAGGGTTTAGGAAGGGGACTGCAACTGCAGCCTTGTCGGCGCCCAGCATTCGGTGACCACCCGAAGATTTTGGAAGAGAGTGCTACAAACGATTCCCCAGCCCCCAACAACCTGAAGCCCAGTATATGAAGTAGTGTTTAGGGTTTAGGGTTTAGGGTTTTAGGGTTTAGGGTTTCGGGTATTCCTTGTATCCCCAAAAGGACACCCCATATATACCCTCACCAATAACAGTAACATAAACCCTGCTTCGTATGTGGTTCTGGGCCGCAAGGCGATCAGCTGTGTGTCAAGCACGATGAAGCAAGAGAACACCAAGACCTGGCATAGGGGTCTTCAGATCTCAGAGATCTTAGGGTTGCACGGAGACTCCCGTATCTCTGACCTAGGGAATCTTCAGGAAGTTGTACCAGAGATCGTGCATATGCTTCCAGGAAGCTTTCCTAGATAAGTGGTACCAGAGGTCGTACTTGTGATTCGAATCTTCCTTCAGTAAGGTGTTTTTGAAGTTTCTGGGCGGGGGCTGCGCGCATCTTGACACATAGGGGTGGGGCTTTGGAGCTTGAGCTGGCTGGATTCCGGGGCATCTTAAAGGCAGGGTTTAGGGTTTAGGGTTTGGGGCTTAGGGTTTAGGGTTTAGGGTTTAGGGTTATTCTTCGATATAAGATCCTCTCAAGCCCAGTATGCGTGAGAAGATGATTTTTTAAAGCGCCCACCCTGCAGGATATCTGCGGCCCTGATATGCACAGAGGCGCCCACTGTCTAATTCTGGCAACGGTCTTCAAAACAAAGCTCCAAACCGCTAATGCCAAAGAATACTTGACAATACCCTATGATACCTATAGCCCCCCGTGCTACCCCGCCATGCCCAATGATATCCTACAATACCCTGTTAGATCGCTCTCATGCCCATCCCCTCCCCTAATATTAAACCCCCGTAACCCGTAATACTAGATACCCCATACACCATAACATAACGCACTTAATATTGGGGGGTAGGGGGGGTTTAATATGGTTTAGGAAGAGGGGGAAGGGATTAACACCAGGCGGCCACTTGTTGGGGCTTCAGAGTTTTGCGCTTGATCAGGGTGTTTGAAGGGTTTTCGGTGCGGAGTTGAAGATGTGGGCTTTTTCGCTTTAAGATTCTTCGATTCGTGATTCCCATCCCGCTGCAAAAGCCCAAGGCCTAAACCCACAAGGGTTTAGGGTTTAGGGTGGTTTAGGGTTTAGGGTATGGGGTTTAGGCTTCATGAGCCGACGTTTGCCCTCCACGTCACCCCCTCCTGGGTTCCTGGCACCAAAGAATGCGTAGATAAGCCGCATCCTCAGTGGATTTCGCGTTTGTTCGTTGTCCTTTTTGGAGGTGTGCGTTTTTTAATGGCAGGGTTTAGTTGGGGTTTAGGGTGTTTAGGAGGTTATAGACTTTCGGCGTTTTGGTTTTCGGGTGCTTGTGACTGATCAGCTGCCCCAAAATAGGCATATAACCAGGTAGAAGTCTGGTTGCCCGACATATCACTCAGGTTCTACCTAAGTGAATATCAAACCCAAGTGCTGGGGTTCTAGGGTGTAAGACAGGTTTACGGGCGCAGGGGTGCAGGGGTGTAGGGGCTTTATGAGGGTTTGGGGCGAGCGGGGGGAGGCGAGTTACAAAGAGATTGGGTTTTACAGGCTTTTTAGGATTCTAGAATTCGTTGTGTTGGCGAGGGCCAAAGCGGCCCAAACCCTAAAACCGAAACCATCTTGGGGATGGCGGCTCCCACACTTTTTGGGGGGTTCTAGGGGTTCGGGGATTTTAGGGTTTAGGCTTCATGCTGTGATGATCTGAGGGCTTCGGGGAACTTAGGATTGAGGACTCATGTTGTCATCTTAAGGCTTAGGGTTGTGGCTTGGGGGAGTTTAGGGTTCAAGGATTTCGGACGGCTCAAAGGCTGGCTTAGGGTCTAGGGTAAGCCGTCTTACCTGATTCTCTCGAAACTCTCAAAATGCTCGTAGCGATGGCTCAGGCACCGTTTATTGATGGGCCTGATGGGCTGTCATAGTCTTGGACAATATTTTACTTTTTTGCGTAGGTTGGAGGTTCTTTAGCAGGGCTTGGGATGTCTGATCTGGGCCATTTGAGTCCCACAAAGCCAGCCCAATCATCTGCTTGAGGGTTTACAGTTGAAGCCTTCAAGTTCAAACAACAAAAAGACTCTCCAAAGTCGAAACCTTGAAGGTTGTGTTTGAGAAGTTTAGGGTTTAGGGTTTAGGGTTTAGGGTTTAGGGTTGAGGGTTTAAAGGGTTTAGGGTTGAGGGTTTAGATTCAGGATTTGGGGCTCAGGGTCTTTAGTCATCCAGGAAAAAGCCCACACATAATCGTAGTAACTTGTGGTCTTTAGTGTTTAGGGTTTAGGGTATAGGGCCGATTTAATTTTAGTATAGTCACCCCCCCCCCCCAAGAAAACCGCAGGTATAATTACACCAGAATCACCCCACCAAACCCCATACATAATTAAACTATAATCACCCCCCCCTCCCCCAAACAAAAAAAAAACAAATTAGGAAATAGAAAGAAGCCCATTCTAATTATTAAGGCCCCTTTCCTAAACCCCTAGTCCCTACGTAATTATATTATAATCACCCCCACCCCGCCCCCCCGGCCCAAAACCCCCCCGCCCTAAATCCCCGTTCCTAAACCCCAAACCCTAAACCCTAAACACTAAACCCTAAACCCTAATGTCTCAGGCTTCCGCATCTGGAAAGCCGGTGAGTTGGTGAGGCCGCACATGGAGGCAATGAACATCACCAAGCTGAAGCCTGGTCTCGACGAAGGCTTATACGCACGTGCATCTATGCATATATCTTTGCATTGTATAAATAAATAAACGAATTATATATATATATATACACATATATATATATATACATCTGCATATATCTATATTTATATTTAGAATATAGAAGAAACATAGTAAGAATACAAAAAAAGCCAAAGTGTGCATATATACATATATATATATATGTATATATATATATATACACAAGGGTGTACAGTACTCTAGGTATGTATGCACACAGAACGTCAGACTCACAATCTCGCATTCTCCCCACGCTTCAGGCTGCATGCACCCCAGGGAAAACAGGCGAAACGCCTCAGACTGATGCAGGACTTCGATGACCTTGATGTTAACTTGCCTAAACCCTAAACCCTAAACCCTAAACCCTAAACCCTAAACCCTAAACCCTAAACCCTAAACCCTAAACCCTAAACCCTAAACCCTAAACCCTAAACCCTAAACCCTAAACCCTAAACCCTAAACCCTAAACCCTAAACCCTAAACCCTAAACCCTAAACCCTAAACCCTAAACCCTAACCCCCCCCCCCTCCCGACCCACTAAAAGAAACAGGGGGGGAGGGGCGGCGAGGGTAATAGAACCAAGTCAGCATGAAACCCTAAACCCTCAACCCTGAACAAAACAACCCTACACCTCCGCTCCTCCCTCCAGGGGCTGCGCCGAACATCGCGCAGAGAGCGCCGAACGCGTAGGGACTTGGCAGGCGAGTGTGTGCTACCAACAACAGAATGGTTGAAGGTTCTGGGCGGACCTACCCATACAGCCCAATACCCCTTTAATTCAGGAATATACCTCAATTGCTATAGGAATCCTTAATCTGAGTTAAGGTATTCCGCAATAAGCGGGTATTGGGCTCCTTGGGTATACACCCCCCAACAAGAGGGAGACATCCCCTGACTGTTGGGAAGCTGTACCGTTTGTGAGGGCATGGTGTTACTTTCAGAGACTCAAACCACCTAAACCCTCACTCAGAAACCCTAAGAGCGCCCGGTTTAGGGTTTAGGGTTTAGGGTTTAGGGTTTAGGGTTTAGGGTTTAGGGTTTAGGGTTTAGGGTTTAGGGTTCTGGGACTTGAAGGGCTGTGGGTTGCCCTCCTTCGGCTTTCTCATGTTTAGGGTTGATGACCTTAAGCCCTACATCGCAGACGACGTCAAGCCGCCAGGTGTCTTGGAAACTCCCATCGAAGAGGAGGTGCAGGGAGGGAAGCACATCCCCAAAACCCTAAACCCTAAACTCTAAACCCTAAACCCGAAACCTGCTGCAGGGTTTCGGGGCTAGGGTGCCCATCAACGAAGGCGTGTCTAACTAAAATCAATCAACCCCTTCTAAACCCCCAGACCCCTATACTCAAGACAAACATAGCTTGAGTTTGTGTGATTCCGACGGTCGGAGTAGAAAACAAGGTCGGTGAAGATCCCATTGCGCATCGTGCCAAGAGACCAGGTCTCCCAGCAACCCAAAAACAAGAAGGGTGGCCCCTTTTGCTGTCTACAAGGGCTTATGAGCGAATTCAAACCCTTGGTAACTTAGCAAGTGGAACTCGGTGAACACTTTCGGTGCACAGGCGTTCTGGCACACAAACCCTACACTTACCTTTACTTACGAGGCCGAGCCTGGGCCATCGTCTGAAGCAAGCACCGACATGCGTCAGATGGCTCCCAGGACAGACTTCCAACATGCTCCGAAAGGCCCCGAAGGGCCCAACAAGCAGCAAAAGTCGACAGCGACACCATCCAGAATTAAAACAAAGAGCCTCAAGAATCAAAAGCCGAAGGCTGACAAGCACCCAACAAAATCCCAAGAGGCAACAGCAGCAACCCACCTGCAAAAAACAATGCGAAAGCCACTTCGGGGACCCGAACCTTGTGGGACTGTATGCAGATGTCTACATATATATATATATATATATATACCAATACACCAATACAAATACATACAAATACAAAACAAAATGGAACATGTACAAATGCAAAGGCATTTACATTTACATATACATGTACAGACACATCCGTATATATATATATATATGTATATGACCATATATATATATGTATCAATACAAGCTTTATCTCTTCTGTATTGGGTTGCCACTTTCTACGTCTGTTTCCTAGTCTATTCAGTCCTATATACGCATACATGCAGGCCCTCCTAGCATGGCCGGGCCCGGAGCAGGAAGCCTGTGATGTCGTACTTCGTCTGGCAGGCAAACAAGGTGAGGCCGACGACCTGAGGTTCAAAAGGGCGTGGGCTTCAAGGGAACCCCTAAACCCTAAACCCTAAGCCCTAAGCCCTAAGCCCTAAACCCTAACCCTAAGCCCTAAGCCCTAAGCCCTAAGCCCTAAACCCTAAACTCTAGACCCTAACCCTAAACCCTAAAACCCTAACCCTCCCCCCCCCCCCCCCCAAAAAAAAAAAAAAAAAAAAAAAAAACCGATTAGAAAACCTACATGCCAAGCCCCCCATGAACAGCCTCTTGTCTAGTGTGCAGGGTTTAGGGTTTTGGGCTGCCAGGATGGCCTTGAACACGCTCTGAACAAATTCTTCCTGAATATGAACCCCCATAAAAGAGGTCGACATCTTGGCTGCCGACCACAATGCTAGTGACTGCCAGGACGATCAGAACAGACCTGGGAGGGCGCGTAGGGTTCAGGGTGTATATAGGGTTGAGGGTTTAGTTTAGGGTTTAGGTTTTCGAGTTTAGGGTTTAGGTTTAGGGTTTAGGGCTTAGGGCTTAGGGCTTGGGGTTTGGGGTTTGGGGTTTAGGGTTTAGGGCTTAGGGTTCCGCATGAATAGGGACCCTAAACCCTAGCGGGAAAATCTGTGCCCAGACAGTTGTGTAACCTAACCAGCGCCGAACCGCAAACCGGCATTGAGCTCAAGCTTTTATCGGGCTGTGCGAAAACTCGTAAACGGGGACAACCCTACAGCTGAAATAGCCCAAAACCCTAAACCCTAAACCCTAAACCCTAAACCCTAAACTCCACAACGAGGCATGGACTCCTGCGTGTACTGAGCGCTGATGAAGCCAACCTCACCGATGCCACGCAGGGGAAACTGGAGGGTTTCGGGGTTTAGGGTTTAGGGTTTAGGGTTTAGGGTTTAGGGTTTAGGGTTTAGGGTCATTCAATGGCTCAAACGTACTTCTGGTGTTATGTTGCTTTGGTTTAGGGTTCAGCAATCGGAGCGTTGTGTAGATCCCCCTAGCAAGAACCCATTTTCGCTTAGGTATGTACTTATAACCGAAACCCTAAACCCCTACACCGCAACCTGTAGAATGTACCGCTGGCGGTCCTTTGTTGTTTCAGGGACGTGACGAAGTCAAAGCCAACCCCTTTGCGCCCAAAGGTTTAGGGTTGAGGGTCTTCAAGTTTACAAGGCAGTCTGGGTGTACACGCAGGTTGGGTTGCGATGCTTCGGGTTTGGAGCTTTTGAGGTATTGAAAGTTCCGGCCGCGAGAGAAGGTACATGACATATGGAATGAAGGGGTCATGATAACACAGCTAGCAATTTCACTTTTTCGGCAACAAGACCTTCTCAAATTCGACCATGGGGCGCGACACTGTGCAAAGAACTTAGGTTTAGGGCTTATAGGGCTTCGGGGTTCTTGGGAAACCCTGGCCCTGCGCACATTGTCCAAACAACGGCAGCCTATAACATGGCACTGCAAGCTGCAAGTTGTACGCGAACCTTTCGTCGTATGGCAGCGCGCCCAAAATGACCCTGTTAAGATCTTTTCATGGCCCTTGAGACCCTCTTCGAAATATTCCTAGTATAATTCTAAGCCCAATAAGGGGAAATATGAAACGTCCCAAGGGCCTACCTAGAGATAGATGGTGTGCGTGGTGGACAGCCCAAACCCTAAATCCTAAATCCTAAACCCTAAACCCTAAACCCTAAACCCTAAACCCTAGGTTGCAGGGGACTTGAGCATGTCGCCGGGAGCGTAAGCCGAGCCGCAGCCTGAGCCTGCCTCGTTCCGCGGTTGTTCCAAAAAATGGGGGAAGGGGAAGGAGGGTTTTCGGTTTAGGGCTTGGGGTTTAAGGTTTAGGGTTTAGGGTTTAGGGTTTAGGGTTTAGGGCTTAGGGTTTAAGATTTTGATTTAGGTTCCAGGGTTTTAGGGTTTTGGGGCTTTGGGTTGCGAGTTGGGAGCGCTCCAGGGCATAGGGTATAGGACGTTGGGGCTTGCCGAGGCAATGGCCATGACTGCCTCAGCGACGGTGAAGGCGGAAAGCAGGATGTAGTTCCTTGGAACAAAAGCACTTGGAGGTTCATGGGTAGTTACAAGCAGGGTTATAAGTATAGCAACTGCAACTCATTATAACTCTATTTAGGGTACTGCTAACCCTACGTATAACTACCCATGAACGTCCAAGTAGGCCAAGCGAAGTTGGGAGGGCAAGCGCAAGGAAAGTCTGGCCAGAAAGGGTTTAGGGTTTAGGGTCCAGGGTTTAGGGTTTAGGGTTTGGGGTTTAGGGTTCAGGGGTTAGGGTTGGAACGTTTTCACTGGCTGCTCCGGACATATAACTTGGAGCTCAGGGCTTAACCAATTGGAGCCATGTTACGACCCCTAAACCCTAATTAAATCCTAAACCCTAATTAAACCCCAAACCCCCAACCCCAAACCCCCAACCCCAAACCCCAAACCCCAAACCCCAAACCCTAAACCCCAAACCCTAAACCCCAAACCCCAAACCCTAAACCCTAAACCCAATACCACAGGACCTTTCTTTGCTCTCGGCGGCCGAAGGTCATGCCGAAGGCTTGTTTGGAGTCGGATCTTCGGTTCTAAGGATCCCCTCAGTTTGTCGCATACCTTGAGACGATCCCCCTTATACTAACGGTCCTTAAGAGGGATGATAATAGGGGATACTATAATCCCGAGTAAGGACTGTTAGTATAACGGGAACATTCCAGCGTATACCAAGTTCTACCTCAGGGTTTGCAGGCTTTTTGGGGCAACTGCAGCCGTAAGCCCTGAGACCCAAACCCTGTTCAGGGTTTGGGTAACAAAAGATGAGTAGGACGGTCCCAGCAAGCCCGTGTCTTGTTCAACCTCGCAAGCCCTGAAGCCTACTTGAAGGCTACCGGTAGCTGTAACTGGCAGGGTGGACTCCAATAACCTCATTGTGGGAAACATTTAAACCTACCGATAGCTTCCACGACTTTGAGGGGGTGTTTTTTTTGCGTTGCGGGGACCAAACCCTACAACCCAAACCTACCCTAAACCCTAAACCCTAAACCCGAAACCCGAAACCCGAAACCCGAAACCCTAAACCCTAAGCCCTAAACCAATTCAATCAAGCCCAAAGTCCTCATAACAAGACGGTTCTACACTTAAGCAACCGCATTGAAACATATCCCTGAACCCTAAACACCTAAACGCCTAGACCCTACACCCCTTTGCTAGCCCAGCAACCATGTTATAAGAAGGGTAGTTGCCCTTTTGTTTGTTGGGGGCGCGGGGGGGGGGCGGGTGGTGGCATCTAGAACGGAACCTACAACCCAAAAAGGGCAAAAGGGTACCCCTGAGCCTGAAACCCTAAACCCTTAACCCTAAACCCCGAGCCCTAAACCTACACCGTAAACCCCAAACCCCAAACCCCAAACCCCAAACCCCAAACCCCAAACCCCAAACCCCAAACCCTAAACCCTAAACCCTAAACCCTAAACCTAAACCCCTAAACCCTACACAAAGCTAAATCAAGCCCAAGCTTCGTAGGGCTGCGACGCATGGTATCTGGGCCTTTCAGCAGCTCAGGGTCTCCAGGATGCTTGGGTTTAGGATGTTCAGGGTTCGGGTTTAGGGTTTAGGGTTTAGGGATTCGGGTTTAGGGTTAAGGGTTTAGGATTTAGGCTTAGGTGGGGCAGTTTTGGGCTTAGGGGCAGTTTAGGGCTAAGTGGGGCTTGGGAAGAGTTACTGGGTTTGTTTAAGCGAAGTTCGGGGCTAAGGACTTCCAGGTGGGTCCTGGGGCTTAGGGGGGCTTAGAGTCAAATCCCTGACAGCCCTCGGCACTAAACCCTGAACTCACCTCCTGCTTGTGCTCTTCACTGGACAGCCTAGGGCTTAGGGCTTAGGGGCTAGGGCTGAGGGTCCCCAAGTGCTGCAATCAAACCACTCATTAAAGTGTCAGATGCTTCAGGTGTGTTTTCAGATTTCCCGCGCTGGTTTGGCACCTGTCGCTGACTGTTTGATCTGCTGAAGAGGAGAGGATTTCTTGAAGGAGAGATGCTAAACCCGAAACCCTAAAGCCCTAAACCCTAACCCTCAACCCGAAACGCCCCAGGCCCCAGCCCATACCTGCAATGCTCCATGCTGGGGCATCGCGCAGCACATGAACACGAACATCATGGCCTTGGCAGGGCTTAGGGTTTCGGGTTTCTGGTTTCTGGTTTCGGGTTTAGGTTTTTTGGTTTAGGGTTTAGGGTTTAGGGTTTGGGGATGCTAAAGGTTGGAGTGCGGGGTTGGGTTGTAACTTAAAGACCCCCCGCTCCCGCCTCAACCAGTAAATTAAATCCCTCCCTTGCGGCGCCAATGAGTGATGTTGGACGCTCATTTCCGTGCGACCCTCCCCCCTTTCTCCCCTCTCCTTCCCTGCTCATGCTGCATGGGCCCCCTCCCTCCCCCACCGCCCCTGCATTGCCGGCGCATCATCTCAAATCCCAAGCCCCAAATGGGTATTTCCCAAAAGAGGGGCACTCCTTTCATACCCCTAAATAGAATAAAGTTTCCTTCAAGGGACCCCCCCTAAACGGGTACCCCCTATTATTGTCGGAAACCCCCAAATCCCTAAAGCCTGAAGTCTCTTTAAAGAGCCCTCCAGAAAGCCGGCCCTCCCCGAACGACCCGTGGACCTTACTTATGCCAGCCTGGTCTGTTGCTAGAGAAGCCTCATGCTCAACTGCGCGAAGCCCAGAGGTGAGCTTAGGGCTGTGGCTTTAGGGTCTAGGGTTTGGGGGTATAGAAGGTGTTTAGCCTCCAGGTTCTTCAGCCTTCATGAAAAGTCTAGGAGGGTATTTGGTTCAAGCTCGCAGCCAGCCTATGGCCCCTGAGCCCTACACCCTAAACCCTAAACCCTAAACATTCTCATCCGACAGCAGCCATGCCACCACTGAGGTGGTAATGGAGCCAACCAGAAGGGTCCTTGGCGCTCCGTGTGGATCGGAAACCCTAAGCCTTGAATCCTAAACCTTAAACCCTAAACCCTAAGCCTTGAATCCTAAACCTTAAAGGCCCTAAACTCTAAAGCCCGAAACCCTAAATCCTTCCGGGAATCAGCGCCTTTCTGGCGGGTTGAATGCTTTCTAGTGCTTTAGTGCTTTAATGCTTGAAGGAAGGGTTGAGGGTTCTGGGCACTTTGGGATTCATTTTGTGACTTTTGTTTGTTTGCTTTTTTGTTTTTTTTTTTTGAGGAGGGGGGAGGGAGGGAGGGGGGGGGGAGGGGGGGGGGAGTGGGGGGGAGGGGGGGGGGGGGGGGAGGGGGGGGGGAGGGGGGGGGGAGGGGGGGGGGAGGGGGGGGGAGGGGGGGGAGGGGGGGGGGAGGGGGGGAGGAGGGGGGGGGGGGGGGGGGAGGGGGGGGGAGGAGGGGGGGGAGGGGGGGGGGGGCGGGGGGGGGGTTCTCCCCCCAGAGTATTCTGGGCTCGCATGTAATTGAAGGTCGGGTTGGGTTACGCTTAGCCCTTAACTCGAAACTCTAGACCCAGAGGCCCTAACCCTACAGTAACGCAATCAATGAAGGGCTGGAGTCTCATGCTCCCCAACCTTTGATCAGCAACAGAAGCAAGCCTCAACACTGCAGAGACTTCACAACGCCCAACATTTCTAATCTTGAAGCCGAGAAGGCCCCAACCCCAAACTTCGGGCCTCAAGTCTCTAAGCCCATCTTTCTACATATATATATAGACATATATGTATATACATACATACGTGTCTATCTTTTCCTTATCGCTCTGATACAGGTACACATATACAGGTACATATACATATACGTACATGAATGCATGCGTACATACATACATGCATATGATGTGCATATGAACGTATATAACCTTATTCTACTTGCTTCCGCTAAATACTTCAAACAGATCTCCTACCTGGTGCACCCGTGCCAGGGTCATGGCAGCATCAGCGCAGGGTTTGACTTGGCAATGGACTCAGCCTTGGCATGAACAAGAAGAAGGTTCAACGACTAGGGGTTCTCTCTCTCTCTCTCTCTCTCTCACTCGCTCCCTCACTCACCTTTGAAGGCAACCCGAAATCCAAAACCCAGGAGCTGTAGGATGAGAAGAAAGAACAGTCGAAACTGCGCAAACCCACAAGCCGAACCTTCAGAGTCGATTCGTGCCAGGGGCCCGGCCAACTTCATTACAATCCCTCCGATCACTGTCGTCACAATCTCGGCGGGGGTTTAGGGTTTAGGGCTACCGACGGGGCCTGTGTTCCTGAAACTCGGGTGTAGGGTCGCCTATTATGAATGGGGGGGGGGGGGGAGGCTGACCTAAACCCTAAGGCACACAAACACCCCCTGTGACTGTGTGTTTACTGTTAGCGACTAAGACCCAGGCCCTGAGCCCGAAAACCCTATTTGCACCCTATAGCTCACCCCCCGAATACGGTATCGGCCTACTTAACCCTAAACCCTAAGCCCTGAACCCTGAACCCTAAACTCTAAACCCTAAACCCTAAGCCCCTACAGGGTTCGGGGCTATAAGCTCAGGCAGAACTCAGGAGAGGGTGCCTCGGATCTGGAAGGGTTGCCGGAATGGCTCATGGCTGGTAGAAAGTCAAGTGCCCCACACAGAAGAAAGACTACTGTACAACCCACTACAGCTGCGGCTAAACCCTAAATCCTAAACCCTTAACCCTAAACCCCGAACCCCTAAACCCTAAATCCTACATCCCCACTGACCAATGACTCCTTCGGTTTAGTCTCTTTGGCAGCTTCGGGTTCAGGGCGTTTAGGGTGTAGGGTTTAGGGTCTAAGGCTTACAGAGCTTAGGGTTTGAGGGTTCAGGGCGTTTCGGATGTTGGGGTTCGAGGCCTTTCGGGTTTTAAGTGTCTAAGCCAGAGCTGTTGACCGTTAGGCATCCACCATGGGCTTTGCGGTGCTGTAGGGTTCAGGGTTTAGGGTTTAGGGTTGAGGGTTTTGGGCTGAGGGTTTAGGGTTTAGGGCTGTAGGTTGCGCTCGTGACCTAGGGTTTGAGGGTCGCCTAGCTGAGGCCGCCGCGAGCTGCATGCAGAGAATGGAGTAGACCTCCGACCCAAAAACCTCAACCTCATCCTCAATCGGGGGTTTACGAAGATAAGGGGCCCCCAATATAAACCCCCCCAAGTAGTATGATTCCCTTGTAAGAAGGGCCCCCAAACAAGGTACCCCGACTTTCGGAAAGCCCCAATTCCCCCCTAAAACAAAGCAACTTGTTCAACAAGGCAAGGGCCAGCATGCTGGGTCAACCTAGTCCAGAACCCTTAAAGCCTGGCGGGCACTCAACCCTCAACGCACCCTAAAACCCTAGACATTCAAGCCTTCGACCCTAGCGTAGAACCCTAAAGCCAGAACTAGATTTCAGCAATGTTGTTTTTGGGGAGGAACTTGCAATGATTCCGAAGTGGTACCTCCGTGAACTTTGTGATGGAGTTTAGGATTGTTTAGGGGTGAACTTTGTGATGGAGTTTAGGATTGTTTAGGGGTGTCAAAGCCTTAAGGTGGAAGAGGAATCTCTCTCTCTCTCTCTCTCGCTAAACACAAAGCCCAAAGGCCTAATTATGAAATACTGAAACCAGAACCTTAGATCCTAAGCCCTGGACCTCGCAAACACACAGAAGAGTTGAAAGTCTGAGACAGTGAATGTGGGCGTACGCCGCGTGCGCTTTCTTTGGGGTTGGATTGGGTTGGGTTGGGCAACAATTGGGGCTGAAGGCTACCGAAAGGCACACAGGGTGACGGGTATCTGTGTTGGGGTTCGCACACGGGCGGTCCTGGTAGATTTCTGATCCACATGATCACAAAACACCAGAAAACCCAAAAAGACCGGTCTTCGAGAGCTGGTCTCTAAGGGTAGTTTCATGGTCCTTTAGTATGCGCCCTTAGAAAGGGGACCCCTTCTGCACCCCTTAGAAACCCCATACAAGTTGTCCATACATCAGAACCCTTTTAAGGAGGTTACGGACCACATGAAGGGCCCTTGAAACTACCCTCAGATGGTCTCAAAGAACACGAATCCCTAAACCGCTCTCTACTTTTTGAATAATGTTCCTTTTTTTTTGGGGGTGGGGGGGGGGGGGGGGGGGTCCTTAATCCCTAAACCCTAAACCCTAGACCCCCATAGAAAAGGAACCGTTATCTAGAGAACTGACCACATGACATGAAGGAACCGCCTTCCGGACGAATCCATGTCGCACAGCTGTCTCCTCGATGCCGCACCTGGGTCTCGAATCCTAAACGAAAGCCTAGGGTTTAGGGTTTAGGGCCTAAGAGCTTCAGAACTAGCATGCTACCATGCTGTTTCTTTCCTGAGTCCATATTGGGCAAGCAAGCAAAGACCGCCTGACCCCCAATCGAACATCCTACTGGTTGTAAGGCCATCAACCCGAAACCCTAAACTCTACATCCTAAACCCTAGAAAGGTGTGAGAGTTGCCACAAAAAGCCCTAAAGTAAAAACCCGAAAGCGCCCTGAGCCGTAAGCCCTTGCCCAGGAGACTCCAATGATTCTGCCTTTTCGCGAGGATTTAGGGTTAAGGAGTTAGGGTTCAGGGCTATTCTTCAACCGATGCCTAGTACCATGTGAGGACGATTCGCAAAGTAGGGGGATATTGGAGTCCTCCCGCGTGTCTGCAAGCGCATTTTTGAAGAAGCCAGGGAGTTTGAGTCTGAGTACTGAACTGGGTAGCCCAGCAACCATATTATCACAAGGGCACCCTTTTCGGGTTGGTTATCTTATAAGGGAACCCATCACCCCAAAAAAAAAAAAAAAACAGGTAAGGGGACCCCTGGGCTACCAAGTGAGGAACCCAGAAGCTAAACCCTGCTTGTGAATTGCTTTTATAAAAGCTTGTGAATTGTTTTTATAAAAACAATTCACTGTTTTTATAAAACAATTCACAACCCGCCACCCTCTTGGGCCAGGGCAACTCGACATTGTCCTCGTCCTCACGGATCAGCGACGTCCTGCTGCAACTACCAGGTTCTCAGACAATTCCCAGGGTTTAGGGTTTGGGTTTAGGGTTTAGGGTTTAGGGTTTAGGGTTTAGGGTTTAGGGTTTAGGGTTTAGGGTTTAGGGTTTAGGGTTTAGGGTTAGGTTTAGGGTTTAGGGTTTAGGGTTTAGGGTTTAGGGTTTAGGGTTTAGGGTTTAGGGTTTAGGGTTTAGGGTTTAGGGTTTAGGGTTTAGGGTTTAGGGTAGCTTGATTACCTAAGAGGATCGAAGGTTCACTTTGACGTCTTTAGCGCGGCAACGCTGAATCCGGGACCTGGACAAATCAACTACGGCTCATTTTCGGAGATTTGGCCAGCAGGTGCGTCATGAATCTTGTACTTGTCTCCAAGGTCGGGAATTGGAAGGGGATGGGGCGAAGAGGGGGGTTTGCCCATCGCCTTTAGATGGGTCTTTCAGGCTTTCAGGCTTAAGCATGGTTTGCGGGGGTCTGGGGGTGGTGGGGGCGGGCTAGGGTCTAGGGTGGGGGTAGGTGGGGGGTGGTGGGGGTCTAGGGGTGGTGGGAGGTTCGGGGTGGGAGTCTAGGGTGTTGGGGAGCCACGTGCTTTTTTTGTTCGGGCTATTGGTCGCTCTGCGAACAAGAACATAATAACATAGCGACAATCATAGAAACAACGAAGAACAGAGGCAAGAAACAGAAACAAACCAAAAACGTGGGAAAATCACCTGGGAGCCTCAACTTCGAGTCTGCAACCCTGTGCCTCTCGGAGACCATCTTGACGGGGGCCCTGGCCATCCCAAGCAAATGGGGTTTAGGGTTTGGGGTTTAGGGTTTAGGGTTTAGGGCTTGGGGTTTGGGGTTTGGGGTTTAGGGTTTAGGGTTTAGTGACATCTCGGCTTCGGGGCGTCTCAGGCTAGGGCCGTTCAGGGTTAAGGGCATCTCAGAACCCGCAACACTTAAATATCTGGAAACTCTGACAATACCCTCAAAACCAGAACATTTAGGGGCTTACAAAGGCTCACGTTCCCTAAGCCCTAAACCCTAAACCCAAACACACGCAAGGCTTGGTGCACCTTGATGCCGTTCCCCAGTAGCCTAAGAACCTTCAGCCCTAAACCCTGCTACATGGGGCCCCCGATCGCACAAGGGAGAACATCCCAACTTTGGGGTCCAGAGCTCTTGTTCCCAGGCGCCCGCCCGAAACCCCAACAAAAGCCCGAAAGCTCGTCGGGTGGTGCTGTGGAAGCCGTTCGGAGGGAAGTGGCTCGGATTCACAGCGGGTGCACGGCCTCGCTGCGTGCTGTCGAGCCGAAAATTGCCGTGCAGCTTGGGAATTGGTCGAGGGCTTGGTCCAAGGTTCCAAGTCTAAGGGTTCCGGGTTTAGGGTTTAGGGTTTAGGGTTTAGGGTTTCGGGTTTAGGGTCCAGGGTTTCGGGTTTAGGGTTTAGGGTTTAGGGTTTAGGGTTGTTTCGGGTTTAGGGGCCCATGGTTCCAACCTTAGACTTGGGGTTTCTACTAGTTGCTCAAAAGCCCTTCGCCCCCCAGGCTAAACCCTAAACCCTAAACCCTAAACCCTAAGCCCAAAACCCAAAACCCAAAACCCAAAACCCAAAACCCAAAACCCAAAACCCTAAACCCTAAACCCTACCCCCCCCAAAAAAAAAAAAAAAAAAACACGCATGCTCTTCCGTGCCAGGGCAATGTAGGGATTTTCTTGTTTTATCATGGGTTCCCTACTACCCCCCTCTATACTACCCCCCCTCTAGGTTCCCCCCTTAAATAAGGGGAACCCATGAATTTACGGGTATCTTGTTGACTAAGGGGTCCGTCGGTTCAAGTAACTGTGGGATGGAGAACTTAACTACCGGGCTATTGTTCATGACCTTAAATTAATAGGGAAGCTGTGCTGTTAACTTTACGTCCGCATCATGGAAACATACTTTGAAGTTCCTTAAGAGCACGCAAGTAGCCCATGAGACCCAGAAAGGCTAGGGATCTAATTTACGGTTGCAGAAGAGACCCCAACTAAACCCTAAACCCTAAGCGTTGTGGCTTAGACTGGAGTCGTCACACTTTTTTCGAAGCGCGAGGTGTGAAAGTGCCTTTTGTTGTTGATGTCTGGCACTGCGTCTGGGGTTTAGGAGTTTAGGACTTATAGGGCTTCGACACAAGGAAGCTGTCGCTACTTGAGTGGGAATATAGGTGAGGTTCTGGCGCCTACATACCCGTCGCCTTGGGTGAGTTTTGGGGCCCCTTTGGAGAGCTTAGGGTTTAGAGCTTTCTGGATGGGGAGTAGGGTCCACAGAGCTGCACTTGATGTTCCTGGGGTTGTAGGGTTTTGGGCAGTTGAGGGTATTCCAAATCCTAAACCCTAAACCCTAAACCCTAAACCCTAAACCCTAAACCCTAAATCCTAAACCCTAAACCCTAAACCCCTCAACCGGGTCGGTGCTTAGCACCGCCGCGCTTCCCACGCAGCCGCTTCACCTGACCAGGCTGAAGGGTTTAGGGTTTAGGGTTTATAGGGTATAGGGTATAGGGTATAGGGTTTAGGGTTTAGGGTTTAGGGTTTGGGGCTTAGGGGCTTTCTGGAGGGCCAATTTAAGCTTTAGGCTTAGGGCACTTTGAATCCCTGGCCTGAGCTACCAGGGCAAGGAGGCCCTAAACCCTAAACCCTAAACCCCAAACACAAAAAACCCTCCAAAAGGTGGGGAACCCCCTCATGGACTCGCCAGCGAGGAGGGCTTCGACAAGGAGACTTTGGTTCCTTTCGTGGCTCAGTGACTGAAACAGTAGAAATGGGGATGTCCGAAAATAGGGGTCCCCCTGATATATTCCAAAATACTACAAATCTTTAAAAGAACCCCAAATCAAGGGGGTCCCCAAATTGTTCAGACTCAATACGATTTAGGATTTAGGGTTTCCGGATGCTTCCGGTATTTTTGGAAGAGGGAATCCTAGTTTGGACAATTCTTCGATTCAGGGCAATTTCGGGCCACAGCTATGTCGCCAGCTCCTGGTATTTAGGGATCCTCCCAGGGCTCTATCTTCGGGAAGCTGAAGTAGACGGTCGGAAAGGCTGCCCCAAACCACGCGTTTCACACATGTAAGTGCTTTGGCTTCAAGCGAGGGTCTGTACAAGTGAGCGCTACCTCAAGGCTTCGCATTCCTTCGGGTCTTTCTACGGATCAATGTTTCGGGTGGGATTGATTTTCTCAACTTGTTGTGGCTCCTAGGATGCCCGTGCCAGGAGGCTAGCACTTCATGAGATGGATACATGAGCACTGTGATAAACATTAGATTTGCAGTGGTGCAGTACAGGGCAGTCTCTCAGTGATTGCGTGCTTGCTAAACCTCTGTGAGAGAAAGACCCGATTGGCTGCCCTCCATGGTCGTCTGCACACTGCGTGGACAGGACTTGCACAGCTGCTTCACCTATCCTCAGCACGCATTGACACCATGGTGGGTGACCTGCCTGCTGCTCCAACAACACAAGACCGAGTCGAGGGAAAGTGCTTTTTGTTAGAAGCATGCCAGGTCGCCCAAACAAAACTCAAGCAGGCATTGCCTCCTTGTGTCAGGCTATTGACCTGCGGAGACACGATGGATGGAACGGCGTGGATTGGGGCCCTCTCCGGAATGGGCATCTGTTGTTGATGCGGTGGCTGGCCCATCGGGTGAGAAAGGGGCCCAAACGAACATGGTGCGCCTCACTTCAAGTAGGCCGGCGAGTTCTGTCGAAGAGCTGCTAGGGCCCGAGTGGCTTTGCAGAGCACTGGCTACCGATCCTGGCTGCGCAGAGGAACTTCCACCTTCAATCATGTTGAGTGGCTGCTGGCTTCTCATCCACGCGCCCTGTCCCTGAACACGATCAAACGCCTCTTCGACCAAGTACTCCATGCTTGCGGAGAATATAATGTCGGAGGCTGTCAACTGCTCGGCCACCACAGCCCGCATTACGTCTGCATACCTACTTCACGGTTGGGATAGTCTTGAAAACTTAAACTTCTATTCCTTTTTGGGTTTAAGTATCCTTAAAGAATGAAAAAAATGTTGCCCAACTATGACAAAGATACTGCCAAGGGTGCACCAGCATCAAGGAGCCTTCGGGCGTCCGGATGGCATAACCCGACGCAGCCAGCTCATGGCGGCAGCGTCGCAGGGAAGGCCCGGTCAGAAACTCATTCCACATCTCTGCGGTGTTTCGATTCACCTTAGTTGCTGTTTAGGGTTTAGGGTTTAGGGTTTAGGGTTTAAGGTTTAGGGCAGGGTTTAGGGTTTAGGGTTTAGGGTTTAGGGTTTAGGGTTTAGGGTTTAGGGTTTAGGGTTTAGGGTTTAAGGTTTAGGGTTTAGGGGAGGGTTTAGGGTTTAGGGTTAAGATTTCTGAAACAGGTGCGGTGGGGGTTGCTCCGGCACTAGGGCGTACGACTCTTACTGTCGAGATTTCGGACGACAGGAAGGCTAACTAGCTAAGCCCATGTTATCAAAGCATTCGGCACAACATGATACCACGACCAGGCTGTACATGGGCTACCGAAGAAAGGAAGCTTCACCCAATCCACAACTAAAGTTCCGTTGACAACCGCTCCCCAGTTTCCCACATTCCGAAGTCAAACCGACCCCGAGACCTAGCCTAACCCACAAGACGAGAAGCTCTTCCCCAGATGATCGAATCTCCGGTCTGTTCCACGGCCGCCGGCGCCGCCCCGATCATGCGCTGCACGAAATCTGCCTCTTGTATTGTCACCAAGGTTCTTGCCTCATCCTCGGGAATGATTGCCGGCGGGTCTTCGTGAGTTACCGACCTGCGGAGAAGTGGGCATGTGGCGACCTCCTGTGGTTACCCTTCCTTGCCCCCCCCCCGGCCCCCCCGGTCGTTTGCCCAAAACCACGAAGACTAAAACAGACCACCAAATATGGTCTTTGTGCTGGACATCCCTACCAAATTGGCCTTCAACATGGTCGGGTAAGGCACGGTATGGCTGCCCTAGCCATCCGTGCTGCAGGCTGTTGTTTTTTGCATAGTCTATCTGAAATCATCCATATAATGTTGCACCCGCTTTAGTGGATGGGCCCGCTATTATGCGATGTTCCGAAAATCTTATACAGAACCCCCCATTGTTTAGGGTGGCTCACAATTATGCGATGCTGTCCCGGCTGGGGTTGAAGGGCGGGGGGCCGGGGAGCCAAAAGCTAAAAAAAAGGTTTTGAATAAGAACCTCCGGGTTTTTTGGTGTCCAGCCTTATTTAGACTCCTTGTAAAATTTCATTGCACAACAGGCCCCCAAACAATGTTCCAAGGGAGTAGCCCACGAGCTGCCCTGATTCACTTTAGCAAGTTGTTTCGGTGGTCCGCATTAATGCGGAGCCCCGGCGACCGTGGAGCTACAAAGCCTGGAAAGCTTAGACCCTCGAGCTTCAAGGCTTCCCCTCAACCCTCGACCCCTAGCCGCCCTACCCCCAGCCCCTGTCCCAGCCCCATCCCACATTATTAAGGATCCCCGAAAACCCCATTTTTTTTTTTTTTTTTTGGGGGGGGGGGGGGGGGGGGCCCACACTAAAGCGAGTCCAACATTAATTTCCTCGTGTTCCTGCACGTATACTGCTGCTGATGTCATCCGAGATACTGTATCACAGCTGGAAAGCTGACCTCATCCTCAGGATCTTGCTCTGCAGGCTCAACGTCACGCTGGGTAAGCACCAGTCCCACCGGGGCTGCGGCCAGTGAGGAGGATGCTGTCCGGAAGGACTTGAAGACGAAGAGGCTCCCGAGAACATTTGCCGTGCAAAGGTGCTCGAAGGCGGTTTGCAGGTCCGCGCGGGCGCAGGCGAGCGTGTTGGCAACAACGGGGACTGCATCACGCCTGGGGCATGCATAACTTCGT